>CAJPEV010000418.1:110342-122505 GCA_905338385.1 Darwinula stevensoni
CTCGTTTTCGAGCCTGAGAAGATGAAGGTCAACGCTGATGTTTACCGGAAAAGCATCCTGGAAGACTGCCTGGTTCCGTGAGCCACAAAATATTTCGATGGAGGACTCCAGCAGGACTCAGGGCCAGCTCACAAGGCACGGATGACCCAGGAGTGACTGTGGACGAATGTCCCCGACTTCATTTCGATTTCACAATGGCCCCCTTACTACCCCAATGTGAACACCCTAAATTTTCCAATTTGGTCCATCTTGGAGAGCAAAGTGTGTGCTACAAAGCACTGTTCTTTGGATTCTCTCAAGCTATCCCTGAACCAAGAATCGGAGCGAATTCCACAGGAAGTCTGGCGAAAATCAGTCAATGTTTTCATGGGTGGTCTGAACCTTGTCATCCGTGCCAAGGGCGGCTATATTTAAAACTATTAAGTGATTCTAAATCAGTTAACTGTCCTTGTTATTGTGTATTTTAAAAATTTCCTGATTTTTAAATTTTTGCTGAGGTTATTGGCATATTGCCAATAACCTCACACAACTTTCTTAACACCCTGTATTTCTGCCCGATTCGCTAGGACAAAAAAATTATTTGGAAAGGTCAACTCCCAAAAAAGATATACCCCCAGGAGATGTATCTGAAATGTGGCATTTTTCTGAACTCAGTATCTTAGTCGGTACGCTCTTGTCAATTTTAGCTATCCAGGTCTCTCCATTTGACTGAAGCAAAAAAAGTCATTGAAAACATATCTCCCCTAATTATGTGCCCCCAGGGCATTTACCTCCAAAGTCTGCATTTTTCTGAATTCAGCATCCTATGATATGTATACATTCAGGTACCTACGTACCAAGTTTCAGATTTCTCACTTCTCTAGAACATGGTTAGAATCAGCGCCCATCAGTCAGTCAGTCACAATCCTCTATACATATTAGATCATAACATACAGGTTATGACAACAAAAAAGAGCCCTAACTTTGAATCTAACCTTTCACCTGAGGCTATGTGCAACATAACGACGCTGTACTATGATGAAGCACTTGGCAGCTTGTTTTAGGAATGTTTGACAGCAGTGACGTAGCCAGGATTTCGTCAATGGGGGGGCTAAGTGGAACGGTGGGGGGACTTTCTTCTCCTCGCCCGGAAGGGGGGGAGACGGATGTATTTAGACCGGAGTTGGGGGGACTTGAACCAAACTTGGGGGGATTGAAGCCCCCCGCCCCCCAGCCTCCCTCGCTATGATACTGTTTGACATTAAGGAAGCGTTGGATACCCGGAGAGTATGAAACATTAGGCCTGCATTGCCTGAATGTCGGCAAGGTTGGCTATATGTGAAGGTGGGCTGGTCACTTTGGTATAACGTTGAAGGAAAGGGGATTCGGAGAAAAGCCACCCAGGTCATTGCTTCATAATTTTTCATTTATATATATTTATACGTATCAGATGATTAAAGACATTCACTTGGCGACCTTGAGACACATTCATGCAGTTATGTGACTATTATAAGGGCTGTCACGATAGCAGTTTTCAAGACATCGATGCATCGACCTAAACTATCGATAGTGTATCGATGCATCGAGGGGAGGGGGGGGGGGGGATTCCATCTTTTCTCGCCGCGATCGGAGCGCGGATCTCTATCTGGCTTTTATTATCTCACGCTTGTGATCCGGGGTGCAAGGGGAAGGTGCGACCTTCGCAAAGAGCAATGAAACCAACTATGCTATCCGTCAATCATATCACCCATGCAACCAACCATCGAAGATGACATCCATCCATCGATGGATGCATCAGGGCAGCCCTAATTTTCTTCGTTCTACACTGTCTTTGGACATCGGCGCCGGCAGATAGGAAACCTGCCGATGGTGCCAAACCGGCGGTTGCCGAAACATCAGTACAACCCTAGAATAAGTAACGTCCACATTCACTTTGATTTCACCTCTGGTAGAAAAACGCCCCAAGTATAAAACGCCCTAAGGCAAGTTAAGAATGAAGAAAGTTAACCCTGCATACTAAAGTAATAGACAGGAATATAGAGAAAGGATTAACCAATGTCCGTTTCGAAATGAAGGGAGTATAAGAACAGTCCACTTCCGCAGCATGCACCTCATGAGATCGAGTCGGAGACTGAAACTGACGTTATAAAAAAATAATATTCTCGGTCTTCCCCCCTCTCCTTTCCCACTTCTCCGATCCGATTTTTTTTTCCCTTCCCGTCTTTCATATAGTCAGTCCCAGCATTTCCGGAATTTGATAGTGATAAAAAATCGCAAATCCATTCGGGTCACGCCGCTTCTTCCTTTCCCGCCGGGACGGACTGTATTGAACTGTACTCGCCTCGATCCAATGGGTCATTTCCCCTTTAAAATCTTTTGCCGATGCAACGCGATGGTCGAAAAAGCTATCGATATCTCCAACTATCGATAGCGGTATCGATGCATCGACCTATCGTGACAGCCCTAGTTTTCAACGGTACACTTTACTGCACTCACAGCATATATTTTAATAGGGTTTGCGCTTTCAAATATCTTCAGCAGTTTCAGAAATTCGGAAGCTCATATTGCTCATTGCTCACCAAGCAAAAATGACGTTACCGCAGAACAGGACAGGGATGGACAGGCGGCGGCCTTCGTGACTTAAGGTCACATGTCGTCTCCTTCTAAAAACGCGGCAACACAGTTTTTGTTTGCTGTTCATATGAGCTCCGGAATTTCTGAAACTGCTGAATATATTTGAAAGGTAAACAATCACTTTAAAGCTCATTTGTTCCTCTTTCAAATGCCGCAAACCGCATTAAAATACGCGAAGTGTAGTGTATCGTTGAAAACTGTCCTTTTCCTTGGCCTACCCTGTATATGGTTTAAGAACTGCTGTGATAAGCAAACGAGACAATTCTATTAATCTGTTCTTTAGCGGACGGGGACAAAACCAACCTTTTGCCCATCCACACTTAGAAAGATGGGAGGCTGTTGACCCGGGTTGACCCCTTCCCCTGTTGATGCCCCTCAGGGCAACTGTACGTGAAATGAAATTAAACCTACAGTCGCCCGTCTCCCCTGCACAGTCTCGCCAGAATGGCCGCCAATTCATTTTTAACAGCAAATATGACAGGTTTGACGACTTGATAAATAGGCCCTCGTGCCTTGTCGGGAGCCAGAATTCGGGGGGGGGGGGGGACACAATCGCGCAAAATCGGTTCTTCCCGATTGTCTAGACTTGAGTAACTCCAGAAACACATTGCATTCGAAACTTCAAAGATGCAGTAAAAATAGTAGAAAATATCTACATTTATATATATTTCTTCAATCAATGCAGGAAATTGTTGCAGCTTGGACACGGTTGCTGGACGGACAATCGAAAGTCCGGACCGGTTCGTGATCACACCCCTTATGCGAGATCCTTGCTCTCAGGTCTAGAAAATACATCCGTTATTTGGCACCCGTATTCGGTGGGTGGCGGTGAAAGATGGCCCCACGCAGTGACTTCCAAGCGCTTCAGCATCTCGGCTATGTCATGGACTTGTACTGGGAGTTTTCGACGATTGCATCGCTTGACTTGAGCTGACGTAGGTCTAGACACGAGGAAATGTTTCATTCATTATCTTATGCTGCTTCCGTTGCTCTCGAGCTCAACGAGTAAGCATTCGCTGAGTTATGCAGTGTATAGCCTTAACGTTAGGCCGAGGTATGACTTTGTTAGAATTTATAACTTAGTTTGCCGTAGGCTTCGCCAAACAGCACTCTTCCTCGGCATTCCAATTTTTTCGCATTAATCCATGATGTCACGTAGTGTTTTCAGATTATCTTTGTATACCTTTACTCGTGCTCCATACTTTTCACTGGGTTCTACGGTGGAGTCGTGAAGTAAAAGTTCCCTCGCTCAGGAATCGATGTCACGCATGGACTTCGCCCATCACGGTACTCCATTGCAACTAACGTCGATTGTGGTAATCTATTTTAGGCTTCAGGTTACTCCAGCAGAGACCATGATAGCATGAGTCCTGCACAGTGGGACTCTGCTCAGGTTTAACAGAGAAACGACATTTTCGAAGATTGATGCAGAGATTCCTGTCTTGGATATTGGGACTCAGCTTCAGTGGAGTGAATCCAAGCCAAACTCACATGATAAATACCTAATTGTGAATAAATAATTGACTAGTTTTGACTTTGGCTTTCAACAAGTAGTCTCAATAGTAACATATGCACAAAAGAACAAGTAATCTCCACAGCAGATCCTGAGTTTGAGGTGATGCATTCTGTGCATAGAGTGTTGCATTTTTCATTGTTCGTATTCATGGTTCATATCATTATATTCTCAATATTCTCCCCTCTTGAAACATGTGGGGTTTTTATAACCCTGATTCATCTATTTGTCCAATTAACTGGGTGGGACTAGCAAGTGCACTGAATTTGCAATAATCCATTCAAGGATATTATTTATTGTCATTTTGCTTATTTGCTTTTATATAGGCCATTTGCCAATTCCCTGAAAGCTTTCAAATCTGTTAAAGTTTTGAAGAATTGTCATGGGGTCCAGAAGAAACAAACAGGCACTAGAGGGGTGGCAACATTTTCAGAGTGAAACAATTTGTATAGGTTGAGGTTTTCTGCAACATTTTATGCAAGACCTTTAGCCTGATAATGTTTCCCAGTTTAAAGTTTTTATTAATATTATAAAATTTCTCTCTTCCCTCCCTATAAGAATGAATTTAGTGGCTAAGTGGTTTTAGCTTTCAAGTGAAAACTAGGAAATGGGGTGCCAAGTCCAGGTGACCCACCTACCTTCACAGGAAGTGTTTCTTTAGTGCGATACAGCACTCTCACGCAACTCATGAGCCTTGCACTCTGTGAGCTCCCCATAAGGCCTCCTTTTGGACTGGGAGGAGCATCCTTGCTTGAGGAGTTATGATCTTGGTTCTGGTGTCTGTGCCAAGCACAGGCACCCCAACCCTCTCTGTGCCAACTTTTTATTATTGAGTTTATAGCATGTTTGGCCTCCTGGAGAGAAACTTCATCCACATACTGAAGAGCAGACATATATCTTACACATATTTGTCGTGACAAAATTCCTTGTGACTGAGGGTAAGAAGACTGCATCCCAGGGTTGGACTGGCCCACCAGGATACTGGGAAATTTCCCAGGAGGTCTCCCCAGACCAAAGGACCTCTACACCTTGCAGTGGGGACCCCTTGGTCTGCATTATGAGGGAGGGGGGGGGGGGATGGAGACATGTAGGGCTTCTCGTCAGCAATTTCCCAGGGGACATGGATTGCTGGTCTGACCCTGTCACATCCATCCACAAATAGCTGGAAAAGTTTTAAGGACTAATTTGATGCTTCAATTGATTGGCTTAAATGTGATGGTATGCCCAAATGAGTTCATTGAATGTTGACTTCAGTGACAAATGTGCTGTGGCAGCCTATGGGAGGGTCACCAATTGATGTTCGTCTGGATTTAAAACATTCCACCCACTAGAACACCGCTACTTTTTTCAAGCATTGGTCCTTGTGAACATTTTGCAGCTATTCATGGATGGATGCAGCCTTTTCACCCTCAGTCACTAGGAGTTTTGTCACAATCCACTGCTCTCTCACAGGAACCTCAGCCATCTTTGTTTACTTCTGCTCTGGCAAGGTTTGCCAATCTGTAAAATTTAAGGAATGTCATGCAGGCTTGCCATAATCATAAAATAAGATGCAGATTTTAGGTGCTAGCATTATGAATGTAAAAATTAAATTGCACAAACTTTTCTACCCCCCCCCCCCCCCTCATATTATATAAGTGGCTGATTGTTCCTGTATTCTACTGTAGACTATTGTATTCTACTGTAGAAGCCCTAGAAGCAAATTTAAACTACTTCCAATAAAGTGAACTTTTGCCAGTTTGCTTCTTGGCCACAAAAATTGACCCATTTGAAATCTTTTCTTTTTTGGTTGTTTGAATATAAATACAGGACCATATTTGTTGTGTTTAGCTTTAGCTTTTTCTGTCTGGCTTTGATTCCTGATCACTAATTTGACCCTCTGAAAAATGGATGCTTCAGTCTTATTTTTTATATTAAATTAATTGTTTAGTTAGGACTAATCTTTCCAATTTGCCATATGGCATTGTTTCCTGATGTTCTTCTCCAATTCTTAATCATTGCAGATTGACGTCTTTACTTATACCAGAAGGCTACTTAACCTCTTTTGAATTTGCTCATCTTGACTGTGGCCTGGGAAGGATCCAGGCCTTGATATCTGAATTGCTACAGGATAGACTCAGTTACAATGGAAGCTGCAGGAGATTATGAAAGTGTGTTACTAGTCAAGAATGAAGTCTTTGTCTACAAAATCCCACCAAGAACCACCTCTCGAGGCTATAGGTAAGCCTATGATTGCCCAAACCCAGGTCTTTAGCATTTAAAATTTAAAATAGTGCCTAGACTGTTTTTCACAATTGCACTATCTGTTTTCATATTTTACCAGAACAAGAACATAGTATATTTTTAAAGAAAACTATTTTCCTTGAGTATTCAGTTCAAAATGTGCATTGGAATGCTTATTGGTATTAACTCTGCTAAAACAATTTAAGTATCAGGTTTTCACATATAAACATGATTTATTTAATTCAAATTATATGTCAAGTTCAAGTCTAATTAATTGAAAAAAAAAGAAAGGCTGTATCACCTAATTGATGTCATATTTTTCAGGGCTGCAGACTGGAATTTGGGGGCCCCAGACTGGACTGGACGTTTGCGCTTGGTTGTGAAGGGAAAGAAGTGCTTTTTGAAGCTAGAAGACAAAATCAGTGGCCAACTGTATGGTCAATGCCCCATTGACCAATATCCTGGCCTTTCTGTGGAATCTGTTCTTGATTCTTCCAGATATTTTGTCATCCGAATTCAAGATGACTCAGGTCAGGTTGATTTCAATGATCTTTTCAACATGTGCTTCAAAGATGAAGTATTTGTGTGGAGTACTTTGTTTTGCATGAAACTTGTGAAGCTAGGTTTAGGTTTTCAAATATATTTCTGATCCATTTCCAGTACTAAATAGAGCATAATATCTTGCTTTCACAATTCCTTCATGCAATTGTACTATTGACAATCCCACTTGGAGTGATACCTGCTCAAAAAGTTAATATGAATTCTTTAAAAAACAAAAAAAAGGAATTGGGTAAGAAGAATTAGCTTACAATTATAGGGAGAAGACCCTAGTTAATTTTAAATGATGAACCCTTTAAATCTCCCATAGGTTAATTATCTTTTTTGAAGGTTACTTTAAAATAATAATGAGGCTTTCATTGTAGATCCCTCTGTAGACCAATGGTAGGAGCTGGAAAATGCATAATATTTTGTCATGTTATCCCTTAAAATATAAGTTCTGGTCTAAAGTACTAATACAGTAGGAGGAAAAAACTTAATATTCCTTCATTTGAACTCAAGTGTTATTTATTTTATGCATAAAAGCTAGTCGCACGGCCTTTGTGGGAGTAGGCTTTGCCGATCGCTCAGATAGCTTCGACCTCAATGTCGCCTTACAAGATCATTTCAAATGGGTGAAGAAGTCAGAAGAGCTGGAACAGGAGGAGAAGGGTGAAAAACCTGTTCCATCATTGGACCTTCAGTTCAAGGAGGGCCAGACCATCAATATCAATGTCAAGATTGCGGTGAGGTTGATCTTGGATGTACCTTTTTGAGTTAGACTATTTGTTTAACAAAGCACAAAAAAATTCTAAATCTTTTCAATTAGAGTTTTGATCAAATGATTTAACATACAAATATATGACTTGATTTCATTAGTGAGTCATAAAATTATACATCTGCATGATTACAATTTTGACCAACCCTTTGAGCAGCATTAACAGCATTGACTTGTAATCATTGCAAATTTTTTTACAAAACGCTGCAAAAACTCACTCTTGCAGGCCCACCCAGGTTAGAACTCACTGCTCAAAGGGTTAATGTACCATGCTCATACCAACATAGCAGTATCTGGAATTTCCTATCAGTTGAATATCTGACATTTTACTTATTTGGATTTTGTTGTCATATCATGTGAATCATCACTTTCTTTCAAATCAAATCTTAGATTGATATGATTTGTCTTGTAATGGAATATGCCAGGTGGCCAAATTGTATATGATGGATGGATATGTGTCATTTCACTTGTAGCAAAAGGAAGGAAATGAGCTGGAGAAAGGAAAACCAAAGCAGCATGGAGCCAATACAGGGATACTCCCACCTCCACCAGGTGGAGTGAAGCTCCCACCTCCACCAGGATTATCTCCATCTCATCGTCCCCAGTTAGCATCAGTACCAAAGAATCCATTTGAAGACATGGTCTCCTCGTCTGGTACCTCAGACTGGGGTGATTTCACATCTGCCTCAGCGTGAGACTCCGAGTTCCCATTCTGCATGCATGCACAGTTTCTGCATAAGAATCTTATGGTCAAAAAAGTCAAAGCCTTCCAGAGTCACACTTATCAAAAGATCAGTTGCTCAAAACTACCTGTTGAAAGATGCAAGATATCTAGCACCAGTGAAGACCCGCATTTAGTTTGTATTTCACCGATGATGATCTCTAACTATGTCTTGCCTGAATTCGTGTAGGTACCTCTTCACACCCAGATCAAGGTGATAATTCTTAGGTAGCCTTAGACATACAAAATGGGAGATAGAAAGGATGGGACTAAGTGTGGTTTCTTTCTAACGTAGGAAAGAGATGTTAAAGGTATCCAGGTAGCCTGCTGTTGTATAAATTTTCAGAAGGGGCTTACAAATTAACAATCTTAATAGTCCTATTGTTGTGCACTCTAAAGAGCAGTAACTTTCTTGACATGACCTTTATTTTTTCCTTCAGGCAAACTTCAATGCAGACTCAACCGAATACAAAACCTGACACGAGCGGATGGGTGCAGTTTTAAGCGAACCTCACTGAAGAAGACATCATTGATAGATGGACCTGAATTCATATAATGCCAGGCATTCCAGTCATTGATTTATCTGTGCTTGTGTGTGGCAGTCTCTGCATGCTTGTCTCATTGGCACACTTGTGGATCGAGGATTGCCTACTGTGTCAGGCCATCTCGTCTCATCGCATCTCCTCGTCCTCAGGGGCCACGTTGGGAACGTTATGTTACATAGAGCTTCATCCCATAGGTAAAATAAATGGTCAGTGATATTTATGATCAATAAATCAGATTTCAGGGATGGAAACTCACCTAGTCTCTGCATTTATTTTGTATTCAGTCATAAAAGCTCAACTCTGATTGCTTGCTTGGTGATTGTGAGTGTGCCCTTCACCCAATGGCTTTGTCTCAATCTAAGAGACTTGTACAGGGTAATTCAAAAAGAGGGTAACACTTTCACATGTTTATAATGAAGTAACCAGTGAGCCTACAATGACATGATATGTATCAATTGGTAGGAAAACTCTCAAAGTTTGTTTGTAATTGACATGGGAAAGTGTTTTGCACTTGCGCTGCCAGGGGAGATCATGTTGCAAAAATGGCGACTCCACAACAAAAGGTGTTCTGTGTCCTGCAGTTTGCAAAGACCAACTCTGTAACAACTGTGCAATGGCTGTTCCACACACATTATGGAATTGATCCACCAGCTAGGAAGACCATTTACAGTTGGTGTCAGCAGTTTGAAGATAAAGGTTGTATCTGTGAAGGGAAAAGTATGGGTTGACCCTGTGTGTCGGAAGAGAATGTGAACTGAATTTGAGAATTTTGTTGTGGAGTCGCCATTTTTGCAACATGGTCTTTCCTGGCAGCGCAAATGCAAAACACTTTCCCGTGTCAATTACAAACAAACTTTGAGAGTTATCCTAACAATTGATACATATCACATCATTGTAGGCTCAGTGGTTACTTCATTATAAACATGTGAAAGTGTTACCTTCTTTTTGAATTACCATGTATTTGAGCCTTGAGTGATCAAATGATTCATAAATGAAAAATCTCTTCTGTGTAGGGGAGTCAGTCTCGAAATAAAGGTTAAGTGCAGAGGTGTTTGCCAAGGTAGACCATTATTATCAACTGAATCTTTTATTCCCCTGTTTTACCCAAGTCTTGTGTTCATTCTCTTTGTCTTCTCTCAGTACTTTCCAAAAGCATATTTACAATTATGCATTCTATGAATGAGCTGGTTGGAGTAGTGGTTCTCAATATTTTTCTTACCCAGGAGCTCCACTCTAGCTTCTGATCAGCTTGAGTGCTCAGATAAAAAATCTCAGGAGACTAGAGTGGTAGAATAAAGCAAGGGTACACTAAAGGGTATGGGAATGTTACATGTCTGTAAAATTGATTTTAATATCTCATTATATTGTACTGTCTCAGCTTTCCAGACAATGTTTCTGTAATGTCATGCCAGATTTGATTTCATCCTCTTGAACTTGTAGACCAGCACTGCAGTGCTTGGGATCACCAGTGCTTGCACTTGAAAAAGGAAAGTGAGCACTTTTTCCCTGTTGGCTCTCCATATCCACATGGCACAAGTACATCCCAGAGACATCTCCGCAATTAAGGCAATTAGAAGTTCTGTAAAGGCCGTTTTTTAATATGTTAGTGTATTGAAAATGTCTGAGCGAATACCCGAAGGTATGACTCATTGAAAGGGATCCATTAACCTCTAATAGTAGAAGTATATCCCAAACTTGTTTCAGGGATATCTCCTGGAGGCATGAAAAGCTAAGTCCCATATGTGACTTTTAGAAATACTTGAAGGTCATAGAAATATCTGGGTGATCAGATTTCCCAAAGATGACTGTCTCTTCTTGGAAGGGATTCAATTGGGGTAAATCAAAGCTCAATGTCTTCTTAATTATTACATGAAATAAAATAAACGTGGTCAAAAATAAGCCATATTGAAACATGAAGTACTGCCAGTTATACAATCAATTAACCGCCTGTATGAATGTGAGGAGCTTATGCTTGTTGCCTCGTAGGAATACCATGCATTGCTGTTAAGCGCGGTCAATGAGACTGTTGGCATGAAAACTGGAATGTTGCTTTGAATATGCAATGTATGCTTAATGACATCTATTACGGGATGTAGCGAAACATTCAATTGAAGGCCAAGTTTGTGAGCAGGAATTGAAAAGCCATTGCAAGTTTTCCCCAACCCTTTAATCATATTTTTTGGCATTCGATGAGAAGAATAATGCGAACGTGTTTAATTTTATATCCTGTATTCTGCATGGACCCAAGCTCTGCAAACAAGAAATCACCTGGAATAACTCACTTCCATCAAATTCTAGAAAGAACAGGCTTCAATGGAATTTCTTTTTCCTCTACCTGTCACCCGAGGCAGGAAATATGGAAGGTGATGGATCCAGAAGAGATCTAGCCCGGTTCTCCCGTTCGTTGAATTGACAAGAGATTTGATTTTTCCGAGATGGGATTCGTGTCCCCTTTTGAGCGTCAATTCTGGAAGGTTGGAAGTATCCTCAAATTCCAGGAGTTTCAGGGTGGTGTCGATCACTTTTCTCTCTCGGTTTCTTTTGGCTATTGGATCGACGAACTGACAGCCTTGCAGAATCTCTTTTTTTTTTTAGTTTGAATGTTTGGAAGTGGCGTATGCCACTGTTTTCAAGGAAAGCAGGTTTCACGATTTAAGAACTTTCCCTTTCCTCATTCTGTCGATTCTGATGCTCTTTCGTGACGAAACACCTTTGGATACAAAAGGGAAAGAAGCAACGTGCAAAGACTGCAGAGGTTCAATAGAATATACCTCCGATTGACTAGGACGTCTTGTCGTAGCCGATCTTTCGCCCTCGACCCGAAAGAACCCCTTCGGAATGCGAAATCGAGTGAGAAATACGAAAGTGAATCCGTCCATCCATGGGCCTACCTTTCTCGACGAGTTTACGTCTCCGACGATTCCTTCTTGAAGAATTGAGAGAACCCTAAGCGAGGCCGAGATCTGTCTCCATCGTGAAGGCGAGATTTTAAGAGTTGATGTGTGGCGCCACCTCCGTAGTCAGTCTTGCCCGGGTATCTTCATCCCTTCCGACACCACCTAAATGCATGTTCATCAGGAAAAGTTGTACATGACGTTCATAGATTTCAGCACGGGGGGGAGGAGGGGGGTTGGACTTTGCAGGTTTATGAGTTATCCTAGTCGATCATACAGCTGCCTCCTATCAAAGGTTCATTTTACTTCATTCTCCCGAGGTGCGTGTGCGTGTGTGTG
>CAJPEV010000419.1:0-97674 GCA_905338385.1 Darwinula stevensoni
TATTGGGTAATACGAGTGTAATGGTGACTAAAGAGTGTTATTTCATGTCTAGAGGGCTCTAATAATTTTAAAACCCGTATTTAGAAGGTCATAAACAGGTTTTCTATGCTCTAACTACGAAAATATTAGATTTATAAATAAAGAATCCTACTTCGCGGAAATTCACTTATCGCGGTAGAGTCTGGAACTGATTAACCGCGATAAACGAGGGCCGAATGTAATCATGTTTTTGGGAGGCCCTCAGATTAGGTGCCCTATGGGCATGCACATACTTCACTTGCCTTAATCTCTCTTGACTGCCATTCGTACTCTATTGTTGAGGGTAGTTTGGACTTCATTCTCTCCAGGATGCACCTGAGCCCAATCGTGTCCTGGGAGTCTTTGGGTTGAGCCTCTATACTACTGAGAGGGACTTATTTCAAATTTTCAAGAAATTTGGACCCATTGAACGAGTTCAAGTTGTGTTGGATGCCCAGGTGAGACAGTACCTTTGTGGAGTTGTTGGTAATTGCTGAACATGCCTTACATTGCATTGTGTTGTTACTTTCAACAAGGTTCCATCAAACATTCAAAGGTCTGGGAAGTAGAAATGGGATCAAGGGGAAATCACTAAAATCACAATATATAAAGGTGTGATAGAGTGTTATTACATGACTTATAGTGCAAAATTGACCTTTCCTGATTTACTCGACACACAAATCATCAGATACTCATCTAAAGCTAGATATCTGCTTATGGGGTATTGAAAAACAATGGCATTCCAAGATACTGATTTATGCATGAAGGGCACAGAGACCTTTCTGTTGCAAGTTTATGTGAAGTGCAGCTTTAAGCCAGTGAATATATCTCAAGAAATACCTCAATAGCATTAATATTAATGAAAGAAATTCTTGACATTTGGGGAAGCCTTGTTTTGTTGGGAGCTTGCAATTGCATGAAACATTTTTTATTAGTAACCCCTGCCTTTTTATGGCTATTGTAAGGCTGTTCTTAAACTTAGTTTTGGATGCTTTTTCTTTCAGTCTGGACGTTCTCGAGGTTTTGCCTTTGTCTATTTTGAGGCCCTTGAAGATGCCAAAGCAGCCAAAGAGGAATGTTGTGGCATGGACATAGATGGTAGGAAGATCAGAGTTGATTATTCCATCACAGCCAGGGCCCACACCCCAACACCTGGAGTATACATGGGCCGTCCAACTGGGTATGTTTCTATTTCAGCCTAATTGGCACAAAGAAGGGGTAAGGCAGAGGACTAAAACAGAGATGGTTTGATTAAATGCTTCCAACGAAGAGTGAACTTAGATCCATTCAACCTTTCTTTTACCCTTTGAGGAGTATGTGTTTAAATACCCACGTGAAAATTTCACATAAGACCATATATGAAATGGCCATATATTAAACCAGTCCAACATATATATGGCATATATGACCATATAGTACAATTCATATATATCATATATGAAACATATATGGGGTTTGACACATGTCACATAAAATCATATAAGAAAGAAAATATATGATCCCATATATTTTCATATATTGGCTCATACAAATGCACCATATACTGTCCATATATGCCATGTCATATCTATGTATGATGAGATTACCTGAAACATGCCTGTATTCAAAAAGGGTCCATAATCCATCAGATACTGTATGATCATATGCAAGCCACCATACCTTACTTGCAATCAACTCATTTTTAATTGTTTATAGACCATAGTCAATTGAGGAGTTCTCTGGAAAAGGGGCGTATGTGCCCATACGCCCTTTTCCCATATCCGCGTCCATGCGCTACTTTATGTGACTAGTCATAGGATAGGGTGGTCAGCAAGTAGTTAACATGTGTATTCAGCAAAGGATAAGCAGATTTTCCTATGCTCTCACTATGTAGCAGGCCAACTGCCTGGCAATTTCAATATGGCTGCCTCCATGAATATTCCATTAGCACTTGCATGCTGAACAATTTTGGTGGGATTATTTCATCCTTTTAAGCTGAAAGTGAAAATGAGGAAGAAACCAGACATGAGGAAAGAGAAAGAAAGAGACCCAGTTGTTCAAGCCTCTGGAAGGATGTGAGAAGAAGAGAAGTGTGAGATATTCATGAAATAGTTGCAGATTCAGATGACGAGTCCATTAATAATGGATCACTGCTGAGTGATTGGTGAATGAAACGTGTCCTTAATATTCACATTTTCATTGCTCTTCTTCAAGAAAGAGTTTATTTGAAATCTGTAGATGCATTTATCGATTAATTATTATTTTTAACTGGAAAGGAGTGGTGAAAGACTAGTTGGAAAAAGTTTCAGCAGTGTGGATATGGAAAAAGGGTGTATGTGCATAAACACTTTCTGCCTGCATCCCAGTAATGTGAGATAAAGAAATTCATTAAAACCTCACGTTTAATTGGAAAAAGGTCTGAGATACCATTTTACAGATAATTAAATTTTAACCAGCTTCAGATTAGTTTGAGAAGTTTTTATCATTTTTCTCAAATTGCATCTTTTGTACATATACCCTTTTTCTAGAGAACTCCTCAATTATTAATAAAGGAAATACAAGTCTCGTATTTGGTGTGAATATTTATGCCCCACCCTGTAATGGAACCTGTTTCTTTATGCCTGTAGAACAAGTTACTGTGTTGCTCCTTTCTGCATTGGCAAGATTTAATTTGGATAGCATGTCTTTTCAACCACCCTTTGCATTTAATTTCCTCCCAAGCTTAAAGACCAGTGTTTTCTTATCTGCAGTACAAGGAAAGCTGCCATGTGGGGATGGATGTGGAGAGAATGATGAAGACAAGGAAGAGGAAGAAGCCCTAATGGGACCCAATCAGAGTGGATTGGAAGTAGATAATGACTCAGAGCATTCTAGTGGGAAAGACAGTGGCACGGGGACTGACAATGACCCTCGGCTGCACATATATTCTCATCACCACCTTTCCCTGCATGACCCTGGTCAGTTCCCCTCCATTCTTGACATTTATTTTCAGTATCTGCATATTGCTACAGAAAATTTCCAGGCTTTTTATGTTGATGAACCTTATATTTTGGCATAAAATGGTTATGGCAACCTTCAGCTCACATTGTCCAGTCCTGTGATCACATCTATTCTGAAATACTTCAAATCAACTCGAACCCTCTCTGAACGATGTGAAACAAACAACTCAATAACACCTGTGCAATGGCTCATATAAATTTTCATTTTTTAAGGTTAAATGAAAAAAAATGAAGAGGTGTTCATGATTTTCAGTGGCAATTACTTCAGTATGAATTCCTCAAAAAATCCTTCAATATGCAATATGAAAGGTTTTTGCACTGATGCACGCAGAGCTGGAGAAAGGGCATGTGGGCACATACGCCCTTTTCCAGGGAACTCCCCAATTAATTGTCAATTCTGCATTTTCACCTCAGCTGCTTTGCAGTTCTCTTATCAATTTGAGTAAGGCTTATATGACAAGGAAACATTTTACTATGAGAGAGAGTTTGCTTTTGTGGAGTTTTATTATTGAGAACATAGTTGGTGGTCATTCAGCTGGGGGTACAAAATAATTTTGCTGTTGGAGAATTTTGCTGCATCTGACTTCATTATTGCAGGATTTCATTGTAAATTAGAATCATTTTTAATTGAAAGAGTTTCTTACATCTCTCTCTCCTCACACCCCACAGATGGGAGCACAGTAAATGTGAGTGATGAAGAGACAAGAGATGTGGAAGATGAAGATGAAGTGAGTGTGAAGAGACCTTTGAGGACATTTGCAGTGAGTGGGGTTGGGCATCGAACACAAAGGCTTCAAATGGGTGTGGGTATGGGTGTGAGTAGCCCTAATTTATCTCGGGTGGACAGTACTGTCGTGTACGCCAATGTGATTCCCACCACAGTTGCTGGCTCCTCTGACTTTCTCTGCCCAGTTGTGATGCGTCACAAGGGAGGGACACTGGGTCGACTCAAAGGCAAACATGTGAAATGTCCCAGCATCCCTGACCCCAGTCGATGATGCCCCCACCCAAATCATTCCCTGCACAGAATCTCGGAGATGTTTTCCCCCTCCTCGTGCTGTGATATCATTCCTCAAAATGGCAAAGCAGTGCCAAATGTCCATTGACATCCCTCAACTGTCCTTTTGATATGTGCTAGTTACACCTATCATGCATGTCATGGTGATGTCTTGGTGTTGTTTGTCACTCTTTGTATTTATTCCAATGTGCATTGCAACTTGTAGCGTACTGAGACAGAAATGTGCATCACCAGTTACTACCTCCCACATTCTTGCATTTACTGAAAATGTATGCTTTCATGGATACCTCTAAATTGAGTGAAAGTTGGCATGATGGAATCACTGTCTTGCTCTATATCTCCTGTGGTATACTGGAATCAAGAAAGATCTATAGAAACATGCCAAGCAATATTTATAATATTGTTCTAGTGTTGACTTTTCCATCTGATTGTGTATGGAGTAGACAGTTAGTGCATCATTTCAATGACATTAGGAAGACACCACTTTTTTTGTGTCTAGGCACTGAAGTTTGGCATCTTTGGAGGTTGCAAATAGCATCCTCATAAGGGTATTCTGAATTGTTAATTTTTTCTTAGTCTGTGATGGCAGCTGCTTTAGCAGAAAGAGCTTTTTGTTTGTCAATTTCACTTGTGTTTTCAAGTAAAGAGGGTTCCTATCCTGTGCCAATGCATCATTTTATTTCTACTGAAGTCAGTAACATGGCTTTCCTGGAAACCCATATGACACAAACAGGAGTATCCTGATACATCATCATCCAGACTGTGTTGGCCCCAAAGTTCGAAGGAAGCAGGAAGTGCTAAGGCTCAGTTTTGCATGGAGTTACACCAAGTGTCTTGGGATAGTCTTGAAAGAAGGTCTCAGGTGCTTGGTAATATGCAATGGATGCAAATCTATGTCTGATATATATAGACGATTGTGACTGACTGACGTTAATTCTAACCATGTTCTAGAAAAGTTAGAAATCTGAAACTTGGTACAGGTGTACCTTTAGGGATGGAGAGTTCAGAAAAAATCAGACTTTGGAGGTACATGCCTTGGGGGTACCCTTTTTGGAGGATATGTTTTCAATGATATACAGTAGCGCTCAAAAGTATTAGCACGATGTGATTTTTCGGCGTAAATCAACTGAACTCTGAGAAAAAGCGTTCCGACTGGAACACAACATGCGAGACTGTTTCAAACTGATCTTCGTAGTTTGAACACAGAGAGATCGTTTTGATTTTTAAATTTTTTTTTCATCTATTTTCTGTTGGCGTCAACTGTGCACCTGTAATACGAGGTCTGGCAATAGAGTTCCCGGACGGATTTTTTTGTGAGTCTGTCAATATCCCAAACATTATTTTCATTCCATGGACTGATAGATTAGACTGTTGGGCAGTGCTGTGTCAGTTCTCATCTGACTAGCACATTGAATGAGAGTTTGGCTGGCAATGTAGCAACGCAGTGTGTAAGGCGTCTGTCATATTCCCAGAAGGAAGCAATGCTTCATCACATTTTGTCTCGAACCGGGGAATACGAATGATATTCGAAAGCAGCTTTTCGCGCGGGGAAGTACCTAAGGACTGGAGACTAGCAAACGTCGTACCGATCTTTAAGAAGGGCGAAAAGAGTCATCCAGGAAATTACAGGCCGGTAAGTCTCACGAGTATCCCAGGGAAGATCATGGAGAGCATACTAAGGGACCATNAAAAATTCCAAAAAATTCAACATTTTAAAAAAACTCGGCGAAAAAAATGTTTTCTGGGACCATGCATCCTGATGGCAGGACGCATTTTTTGAAAAAAAAAAAAAGCACATGGTCCCACGCGGCAGACAAGCAAAAATAGGCTGGTCGTCAACGTGTTAAAAAAGGTTCAAAGAGGCGAGGGAAAAATATTTTGAAGATCCTTGGCCAAGTAGGCATTCAAAAGGGAATGGTGAAGGCCTACTTGCCAGAGGATCTTGGAAATATTTTCCCCCTCACCTTTTCAATGAACCTTTTTTTAATAAGTGCTGAATATACATGTTTAGCCATGCTACCAGTGTATGTTCTATTTTTCTGTCATGTTCCATGTATTTTCTCCAGTCTTTAACAAGGGTGTCAGAGCCTGCATGGTAAAACTTCTAGTGATTCTAAACACTTGTATTCAATTTGAACCTCTGCAACGGTCAACTTGAAATATATTAACCCTTTCACTGGGATTGGCAACTCCTGGTGTCCAGGAGATGCCAATGCCTCCTCAAATGATGTCTTCGGGAGGATGTTGAAGATTTGAATTTCTATCTGCCAGTGAAAGAATTGAGCATTTTGCATCCACTTCCTAGTTAAGAACCAGAATGCACTAACCAGGGACCATGAAAGGGATTTGAGAGGGAATGAAAATAGCAGATGATGCAGATGACATGTGAGGAGGGCAGGACGAAGAAGGGAGCAATGGTGGATGTGATGGGGTGTCATCATAAGCCCTCTTGTGCAGGCGGCAGGCAACTATGAGCCAGCATGCCGATACCACAACGGCAACAATAACTGTCACAATCACAGCCACTTGCCAGTCCCAAGAGCCAGAAACCACAGCTGTACTCTTATCTCTTTTTTCACCTTCTGCAGTAAAAATTCCAGTGAATGCAAGATATTCCAACCAAGGTATCCCATAACAAAGTTTCAAAGATGTCCTTTACCTGCAGTAACAGTAAGGTAGGCCTTATCAGTGATTTTCCCAAGACTGTTGACCATTTCACATTCGTAATTGCCAGCATCAGACATCTGTGTGTCGACTATGATCAGAAGCTGGTTATTGGAGGTGAAGAAATAGCGCTTGCTGGTCTGGGGTAGCAAAGGAATGTCATCCTTTTTCCAAGCCAAAGATGGGGTTGGGGACCCATTTGCCATGCATTCCAACACAGCAGTGTCTCCTACTTTTGTTGTTTTATCTCGCATTGGCCTAACAATGGATGGTTGATCTAAGAAGGGAAACAACAGTTATAAAATGTATCTTCCATCTCCTATCACTGCAAATTCTTCAAGGGACTCACCAAGGACAGTAAGAGTGAAATTAGTTGAGATGGTGCCAGCTGCGTTTGTGGCCTTGCATGTGTAGACTCCAGCATCTTCTGGCTGGACATACATGATGGTCATCTGATGATCTTGATGGAACTGGTAAAGCCTCCTCTCATTAGCAGATGGAAAGTTCTTTCCACCTTCTTTATCCCATCGAATCTCTGGCTTGGGATAGCCGTCTGCTGCACACACTAGATTGGCCTTATCTTTTGTTCCAGCACGCACAGTCAAGTTCATTGGCTTCTTGGTGAAATAGGGAAACACTGAAAAAAATAAAAATGCAATTTGAATCACTGCATTTGTACTGAGACATAATTGCCAGAGAGATCAAAGGATTGGTGACTCACCATAAACTGTGATCTTGGCTTTTTGTGAATATGTTGTCCCAAAGGTATTTGAAATAATACACTGATACTGTCCAGAATGATTGCGGGTCAAGTTGCTTAGATGCAGAAATGATGTTGCTTCAAGTCCTCCATTGGACAAAGCCCTCTCTGTATTCAAAAGAAAACCTTCGCTACTCTTCAGAGGGCGATTGTCTTTCTTCCAAAGGACACTGATAGGGGAGCTGGATTGGGAGTCTGCCTTGCATTCCAGTGTGAGGTTCTTTCCAGCTAAAGCAATGGGGGATTCAGGCTCCTTGATCAGTCTTGGCCGTGGTGATATTGCTGTAGATACAAGGATCAATGTTAGGCAATGTTACTTACTACCAAACAAAAAGTAAAGGGAAAATGAAAGAACAGAAGACACCAACAGCAAGTGAAATTCTCAGTTGGGATTTTGGTGAGATGTTTTCCCCCATATTCTTCAGGAAGGAGACAGATGAGATCAACAGTAGAACCCAGTCCCATGCGTGAGAGCCAGCTTGGAAGCCAGGCTGCTTTACAGTCACAAATCATGGATGATGTATTCAGATTCAACTCAGCCAATCCCTGAGAAGAAATCAAGAATTTCAATTAATGAGATTAAATATACATAATCCATAGTAATCAGTTTTTTATCTAGAGGCTTTATCTTTACATCCAGTGAAGCAAACTATGCAAGTATATACATTTTTGGAAGGCCCTAGAAAAAATCTTTTGAATGAAAATATTTTCACTGCAAAATCTCTTAACTAGACAAAGTTATGTGCATTTGTCTGAGGTCTGAACCCTTTTTCAAAAGTCTTCAAAACTAGTGTTTGTGGTTTGTCAGGCAGGTCCCAAAAATTGTAGTTGTTGAAGTAAAGAAACATACCAATAAAATCCTGAGTAAATCTTCAAATCTAGACTGATGCAATGCTGGTTTCCACTACAGTCACAACATCAAACATTGAGTCAAAGAAGTGAGGGTGTTTGATTTTGAAAAATATGGTTACCATTGGCTTTTGATAGCTTGAGAGGTAGATGGGAGGTGGTCTGTGAACTGGGTGGAGAATTGACTGTGCCTTACATCAAAATATTTGAAAACCTATTCTAAAGCTATTTTTTAAATTGTCCAAATTTCAGGAAAATGCATGTAACTTCATCCAGATTAGTCGTTTCAGCAAAAACTGGCTAATTTGAAAAATCTCGTTCAGGGCTCTACAAAAACATTCACACTGATTCACTGGAGGCAAAGGAACAGTCTCAAGAAGAATAACCCAGTTTACTATATGGACCACTCTGTGTGATGAGTAAAATGTACTAGTTTTGCTGTTTAATCTAGTATTAAGATTACCCCACCTTCATGGGTGAAAAAGGGTTTTCTTCTATGGTATTGATACTGTTGCCAAGGAGATCCAATTTTCGGAGGCTTCTAAGGCCTGAAAAGGCTTTCTCAGCCACAGACATGATGTTGTTACTCTGCAAGCCCAGCTTGGTGAGTTTACCAAGTCCCTGGAATGCACCTGATGAGTCCTCAATGGTCCAAGACAGATTATTCTCATGCAAGTCTCTGCAAGGAAGTAAATTTCCAGTCAGATGATGGAACAAATGCAGTTCTTGTGAGGAATGTAGCAGACAAAAGAATACTGACAGGGTGAGGAGCTGTGACAGAGGCCTGAATGCAGCATCCTGAATGGAGTGGATTTGGTTCCCCTCAAGATTGAGTGTTTCCAGCTTTCCCAGCTGACTGAACATCCCTTGAGTGATTTCCTCAAGTCTGTTGTGGCTTAAGTCCCTGTGCAACACATAATAAGGGTTACAAACTCTCTCAAGCAGCAAATGTTTACACATAGATGAACCGGACACTGGTACCTGAATACAACTGTATCTCACAGAAATATAATTTGAAACTAGGAAAACGTCAGGAATCAAAAAGGAGGATATTTTTATTCAATTGCAAGGTTTCTTTTCAACAAGCAATCTTTTACTTTTTTACATACCTTCAACGTGTCTTTTAACAGAACGACTTAAAGGTACACGTGGAATGACCAAGATGGCCTATTTTAATTCTATATCTATCCTATATCTCTTGTACAACAGACACTCAGTCAAAAATAGAAGGATATAAGTACGAAATTTCATTTTAAATTGTATCACTTTCCCCCTCTATTTTGGTACCTATCCAACCCCTGGAAAAACTTGAATGTTTCCATGGAAATATTTACAAATTCACATCTTTAATGGAGACTCACAGAGAGACAAGACTGTGGCACTTATCCCAGGCCCCATCCTCTATCAGTTCAACCTGATTGTGTGAAAGTGAGAGGACCTCCAAAGATTCCAGACCAAACAGCCAACCCTTTCTCACCCTCCTAACCTCATTCCAATCCAAATGCCTGCAAGACAATGAAAAGTCACGATGCAATTCTTGCTAGCCCATCATAGTTCTCACTGGCTCAAAATGTATTGAGAATACTCACAGCTGTTCAATCTTGAGCAGTCCAAAGAAAGCACCATCCTCAAGGATGGAGATATGGTTTTTTCGCAGCTTGAGCACTCGCAGAGAATTGAGACCCTCAAACTGAAGGCCTTCTATGACATTCACATCATTGCGATTCAGGTCCAGCTGGATCAGATTTGTGAGATTTTGAAAGAGACGCTTAGGAAGTGACTTTATGGAGTTCTTGCTCATCCGCAGGTCCTCCAAAGCTGTCACATTCCCCAGGGACCCTGGCTCAATGCTTACAATGTCATTGTTACTGAGGATCCTGCAATAGTTGCACTAGTCACAATGAGATTCTGCTTTGGGATGAATGCAGCCACAGATGAATTCAAGGTGAAAGAAACTTACAGAGATTTCAATTTGGGGCATAGTGGCAGAGCACCAAAAAAGATGTCAATGATCTTGTTGTGAGACAGGTCCAGATGCTCCAGTCCTGGGAGCCTTGATATCACTGTCCCATTTAACATGTAGATGTTATTGTGGGCACTACAAAGAGATCACAGTCACATGCCACACTCAATAATTTGAAAATAGGCACATTAAGTTGAAGAAGAGATTACTCACAGGCTGAGGTGAAGTTGGTTTTCCATATGACCAAGATCGGGCATCTCTGTAAATATGTTCTTGTCCAAAATCCTTAAAAAAAAGTGCATGAAATATACTTCAAACAAGGCAGCTAAAGTAGGCCAATTTGGTGAATGGTACTTGAGCCTGCCATTCCCAAATTAGTATGTGCTGCATGTGACCTTGAAAATTGATCAATATATATGTACAAAATCCATGGTCATTAAAGTTTCACCTTCAGGAATATTGTGAAGGAACCAAGATTAATAACTTCATCAATTACGTTACTTGTCACTAACCCTAATTTAAAACGGGTTGTATGTTCTGAGACACCCCATTACAGGTTATATCATCCTAGGTATCACCTTTCTTCCTTTGCTACCATTACATCGTAGAGAGGAAAAAGCCTTTACTATATAGCACTGATTATATTCTGAAACAAAAGAATAAAAAAAAAACTTACAAGGTTTCCAAGAGAGGCAATCCCTGGAAAGCTTCAGCTTCAATCTTCTCCAACTCGTTTCCTCCAAGATTGCTTAAAAGACAAAGACCGGCCCCCTTATCAGATTTTTTCCTCCTTCCATTAGAGGAAATGGACTCGTGCATCATCGCTTCTCGGTAATAACGCTCTTAATCGAATTACAGAATAAAAAGGAAGTCCTGTAGAGATGGGGGCCTTTGTGAAAGACAATCCATCCCTGTCGTCTCTCCCGACAGGTAGGGGAAAGAGAAGTCTCAGACCAAATAAAAATGATGGGGAAGAAAAAAGAAAAAGAAGGAATTCCAGAGCCTTTTCTGAGGGGGGGGGGGGGGGGCATATATAATCATTAGACTCACACCTGCAGGAGGAAAAAGGCCGAATGCCAACCTGCTGCGAGGCTTATTACTTGCCCTCCAGATATATGAATTCCCTGCTCGGGGGCATCGGGACTGGAGTCCTTCGCGGGGCCGACCCATGAAAGATGCGGCTGGCGGCGGGAAGGTGATGGGCAGTGGAAAATAGTGTCTCTTTGTTTTCCCGCAAACACCTCCACCCCCGAGCCCCCTCCTGTCTCCGACACCTGCCGCTTCTTCCACGCGGAATTGAACAAAAGAACTCCAACACCTTCACAACACGATTCCTCTCGCCCCCACCATGCACTTTCTAAGCTGGAGATCGTGACGAATCCAATGGACTCGGAGGCCCCGATTTTCTTTTCATTAGGGTGGATTTTTGAACCGAGCACTATACGATAATGCAGCTTTATTTCAGGAAACAATGGGTGGATTTTTGAACCGAGGACTATCCAATAATGCTGCTTCCAGGAAATATCATGAACATTCCATGGAATGAAGCTGCATTATCGGATAGTTCTCAGTTCAAAAATCCACCCAATGTGATTTTCCGAAATATTTTTTCTCCTAACTCCTTTTTATGGAGAAGAAACGATGAATTTCAAATAATCACTTGAGTGCCTGTTCATCGTTTGACACTAGATTTCGTAAACGTTTATGAAAATTTTCCTTTCAATTGACCCAAGGATGCTCACTACTGGACTGGGATTCGACCAGCGTGTTTCCTTCTCGGGGTCACTCCGCCCTTGCTCCTTATAGGTCAAGGTATCAGGCTTCGCCGTTGACTTGTATGCATTCTCATGCAAGGGCATTCTAACAGGCATCAATATCATCCGAGCGAAGGTTGTGATTCATCCAGGAGAGAAAAATCCAGGGCATTAGGAAGGTGTTCGGTCAACGACAAGCTGGACCGGAGACAGACAGAGAGACGGATGATGAAAACATGTGTTGGGATATGGAGGCACGCGGATTGAGTTCACAGGCCAGAATGACGAATGATAGAAGGAAAAAAAAAAACCGGTTTAGGACTGAAGAGAGAACTCGGCATGCACGAGCTATGACAGCGTTGACAAGACGACATCTTGTCAGTCCACCTCCGCAACACGATCGGGCTACGACCGGAGAGAATTCCTTTCTCCTCCCCACCGTAATTTATTTTTCTTCTTTCCTTTTCTTGTATGAACCAGATGATCTTCACTTCCAACATCCGTTCAAAATCCACCAGTGCGATCAAGAACTGCACTTGGGAATTTTCTCCAATCCGCTTAGCCAGAGATTCTGTTTCACTCAAGTCCGTAGCACCCGCCTCCAATTTAAAAAAAAAAAAACGTTATCCTCCTCTCCCATAACCAATATCGTATCGACTGGGGCCAGACGGGAAGAGGAGGAAATTGCGAAATTCGAAACCCAACTGAGGTGTTTTCCAACACGTATCATTAACGAGCTCGAGCTCGGTTTTCCCGAACGTGCCAGGTTGAGGGAGAGGAAAAAAAATACGGAAAGAAAATGCAAAATAGGGAGAGAGAAGAAATCATAACGAAGCCACTGCTGCACATATATTTGCCTTGAACAAACGAGGGAGAGGAGGTTTATTCGGCCAGTCTGAGAAAAGTGGAGGTGTGAACACAGGTGCACAATCTAAACAAAACAGGTGACACCTTTGATAAAGTCTGAGGGACAACAAGGAGAGGCGATAAGGGAGGATTCGTTCTCCAAGGACGGCTTGCAACGAGATACTAGTGTGCCTCTTGAATACATTTTTCCTACGTTGTACATCTTTATCTCTGTGTCGACATTTCTCTGATTCGTAGCACAGAATGTCGAATTAAGACAGACGTCGATACAGGAAGGGATTCAGAAGAACCTGAAACACCATTCGCTTTGCAATATAAAAGTTGAGATTCAAGCGAGACTATGTCGCCGGCTAATAAGTCAGGCGTATTGTTCTCGCATCTACACTCGAGACCTCTAATATATACTGATCTTATAATTTCAGGCAACTGAAAGACTAAACTCTGGCTCATATCTTCGATTTTGGGGGGATCCGGCCTGATGTACAAGAATGTCTGGAAGTAGAATAAGGAGGGAGAAGTCTGTGGTGGTCGTATCCGAGGGAAGGAAAGCCACCTGCATGGGCAGGGCCGGGCCAGGACAGGAATCTCAATGTCCCAGGTTCCCTGCCCCGGAATACAATCACCCGGATTATTCCTCCTCCTCTCATACACATACACACACCTGTGCAAACGTCCTCCACTCCCTTCATGCTTTTTTCTTTTCCCCTCCGCCGGACAGAAAGGGAAGATGGATGAAACGCCGGGGATCAAAGACTTTTTCATTCCCGGTCCCTTTTTTTTTTCCCGCCCCAGGGTTTCAGGCTTTTCATTATATGACAGTCTCCTCCTTCCCGCCCCATTCCATTCCTTACTCGGACACTGGGTTTGGTCGAGACTGACTTCAGGGCAAACAATACCGGTCTCATACAGAGAAATAATGCTTTCCAGACTCAACACCTGTCCCTGTTGAGTGAATGTCGTACACATAATCCTAGAGCTTAAGAGATTCATGAGACAGACATGTATACTCACATCTTGTTCAAGCTGCCCAGTCCTTGGAAGGTGTTCTTCGGAATGTGTTTTATCGCATTTCCCTGGAGTTCCCTGAAATGGACATACAAGCGCTAATGAATAATTTCTCTTCGACGATAATTCGCAACACGCAGGTCAGATGAGGAATTAAATAATTCAACTGGCGGAAAATTCTTTTTTAGGCAGTCCGCTTAGTTCAAAGGCTTCCTTGAAAAATTTCTGCAGCTTTCAGGGACTGAACATTTCTTAAGGCTCCAAATGGCATGGGGTACAGGTACAAACCAAAGGTACTTGTGCATTCCGTGATTCCATGAGAGAAAGAAGCACCTCTGAACAATGACATTTGCGTAAATATCAGCTCTATTAAGAAACGGAAAAAGAGTTGACCACTTCGATCTCGAGTGGATTGATATAGTGCTTTCTTTCCCTTTCCTGCTAGGAATCCCAGGCCGCAATCACGGCGCATTCCCATTTCCAAAAGATCTCATCACATTCGATTCTGTGTACTGGAAATGACAATGCCCTTCGGTGGAAGCAAAACACATGAAAATCTGTGGTATTTAATTGGCAGAGTTTCTATATTACACTGTTTCTGTCTTTGTAGATAGATGGTGGTTGGATAATTATAAACCGCTATGCTTCTTACATCGGCCACTCAACAGCTCTACAAGACAATAACATGGATTTGTGAAAATGCCAAGCAAAATACATCGGAGTCATCTTGATGGGCAATGTGTAAACATTTTTTCTGCAAGAACCTTCAGAAAATAGATTTTGATGAGATGTCATGGCGAATTACATTGTCACTGTCTTTTAAGAGCTTTGCTATTAGGCTTGCCTCTTCTGTTCACTGCTGATACCATACCCTAGGCGCTTAGAAGTTGTTAGACGATTCAAACGAGGAAATAGAATACTGAAACACTTCGAAAATATGTAAAATGCCTCTTTGGATGACATCCTTCCATTTTGTATATTTACATCAACCTTTTCCAAAGAGAGGGCCACCATCATTTCCAGCCACCATGTACACCAGGAAACTTGTATGAGCCTTGGCAGGCTGATGAAGGAAAGATGAAAGTTCCACCTATTGTCTCCCAATCACTACTAAAATTTCCTTTTAACCAGCTGGTTATTTATATTAATTATATATTTTCCCTTTTTGATCCTGCTGATGACCATATTTAACAGCTTAAACACCAAATAAACTTCTCAAATAGCAAAGGATTTCAACCACAGATTCATCAATTAGGTAAACTCACTTAAGGGCCACCTTGTCTTTATCCATCCATTGCTCCTTACAACTTCAGGTCTGAATTTGTTCTAATTTTACTTGGCCATACCAGTACCTTCTTCTGAAACTCTACAAAGGAAGCAATTAACTTCAGAATGGAATGACATCAAAAATGCTTCTGAGACACTGCCACCTAAAGCAAATTTCCTTTTCACCCATTTGAACATCACATATATACTGGGCAAATAAGATATTCACCATTCAACTAATACAGTTTTATTTACTTAAAGATTTTGCCTACTATTTTGTTTAGGCAGTTAAAAACTTAAAGAGTCCAAGAGTCTAAACTTAAAGTCCAAGAGAAAAGTTAAAAACTTTTCTCTTTGACTTCTCCATGAACCACTCCCATTGGGGGTAGGATTGAACGATAGTTCAAATTATACTAGTTTAGAGAATAACATTTTCACTTGTCAAGAAGTGAAGATGTAGTAGAAAGCCTTCAAAGAAGGCAATGCATCTTCATAGTAAAAACCGTAGAAATTGAACAGCTGTAATACTTGAAAGTAGACTGACACTGCCACAACATCTTTACTGGGGTAAGGTTATCTAAAATGGGGAGAGGCAGGAGAAGCACAAAACCCTGACTTGAAATGGTCATGTGGCCAGGAAGGCTTCTTTGCATTCCACCCTTGAAACCTGGGCAAGTCTATCCTATTATCTTAACTTGCAGGTTTCTTTAAATGTAATGCCTTTAACCCCCTTTAATTGGGTATGACAACTTAATTTAAAATGATGTATTCATTGAGGTACTCATCAGTCATATTTCCTCTAGTGGAACATGTGAAAATTATTACATAAAGTAGTATGTTATGCGTCAAGCATAGTAAGGAAAACTCCCCAACATGTGAACAAAGATTTTAAAATGCCCCAGAGAGGGATTAACAAAGTAAATGTGAAAAAGATTCAATGATCTTCGGCAGCCTGAAGATAAACCAGCTAAGACGGTATACTCATGTTCCTACAGCTTCACAGGTCACATCCTCATACAGCCACCCACATCGATTGCTTGGCAAAAAAAACCTTATCATAACCAAACATGAAAAATAAATTATAGACACCTGCTATATATGGAAGTAGAAGAGAACATCTTTGAGTGAGTTTTTGTTCAATAGAACACACTCCCTAATGTCTAGAAATTCATGTCTAAAAAGCAAAAATTCAGGACATCAATATATTTGGGTGTTTACTCTGTGTTACTGGCAGAAAACCTATACTCTATTTGGACCTTGACTTTTCTGCTACATAATCAAAAAGATTCTTTCAACAAAGATTAGATTGTTATGCAGTAGTTCACCTCGGTTCTTTTGGGAATCTCATAGAAGTGACACTTCTTTTCTGGATTTGAGGAATGTGCATTTCATGCAAAATAACAGGGTGTACTCACAGACGCCCAAGCCAAGTTGGCAGGTCTTCAGGGACGGAGATGAGACCACGTTCTGCACAATCCACAAAATTTCCCAAGCAGGAACACACATCAGGGCATGAAGATGGCCGAGAGAGCACACCCCCATTTCTCAGTTCCCTGGTAGGACGGCTGCTCCAAGCAGCATTTGGCCTATTCAAAGTCACAGCTATGCAGAGGTGAATCATGATCCATGACACAAGTCCCAGGTGAACAGGTCCCATGGCTTATGATCTTTGTCCAACACTAGGTCACTCCCTCTTCATGGCTTCTCAAAAATTCCCCCTCAGGCTGGTCTATACCTGAGCTATGAGCAATTCTAAATGCCCCAACTTCATTTTTTTGGCTGGTATTATGACTAACACATAGCACATCTGAAAGAAGGGAAATACAATTTACTATATCAGGGGGGATTGCAGGAGTTCAAAAATCTAGTTTCAAGGGTTTCTCTTTAGGCACTTTGCAAAAGTATTCAGCTCTTAGCTGAAGAACAACAATTATTAAGAAAGATCTCTTTGAACAACCATTGCTGATGATAGTTTTCAGTTTTCCAACCAGGATATTTTATATCAAGGGCTTATGTTCCAGTTTTGGTCCCCTTGGTCACAGTAATTTGTTGAAAAAATAAATTATAGGTCCTCATTACCAATAATGCATGTCATGATGACTATAAATTAAAACCTCTTCTATGTTTTATGCTGATTTTTAAGAAAAAAAATTTCACTGACTTTGTTTCAAAGCACCTTTCTCTGAAAATTATACCTTTGACCAGCATGCAGACAAGGAATTCTCAAAAGAAATCCTTAATCCATTCAAGGTATAAGTCTTTGCTGAAAGTAGGAACCATACAGCAGAAATCTCCAACTACATATATATATAACCCTTATACAGTTTGATAAATCACCAAGGAGTTTTTGATACATGGAGAATTAACAGTAGGAACAGTGGGCCTATAATCAATTGATGGTATAAGTATATAATCCATATGACAGAAAGAAAAAATTAAATTCTTTCACCAAATAGTTTATAAATGGCAAAGTTTTAGCCACCTTGGGCCAGTTTGCCATACCCTGTAAGTATCATGTTTTCATTGCCACATGTAGTTGAGGGGTTAATATTGTCAATCAAACTGTATAAATCCAATTCAGAAAATACAAAGAGAAAAATAAGCCTTTGAGACTCGTAGAATATACTTTTTTATCATTAGATAGCAGAAAAGTACAAGGGGTATTGATATCTTAAGTACCCGTCCAAGAACTGAAGCCTAGTCATTGCATGCAGAAACACCACAGGTAAATAAAGATTCAAGTCCTCTCCTGCATTACCATGAGCATATGAAGGTCTTCCAGAGGCATTGCTCTGCTTAGGAGCCAAACTAAAAAAATTACATTTCAGGGTTAGAAGGAATATAATAAATTCCCAAAGAGAACAATGGGAATTCTTGGAAACAAGAATTCCTTTTACTTATAATAAACATAAACCTAACCGAACATTAGGGACAACACAATATCCCTATGGGGTATACGCTTAACCATAACCTTTTTACGATATGTTCATATGCTCCCAAATGTTTCTGTCTCATCAAACTTATAATAGTTTTTCAGCCTGGCTGGTATGAGTTTAATTTATTCCCAGTATGAATTCATATTAATTAAGGAACAAACACCTTTGCTTTCAAAAAGAGGATCCATAGATACAATGTATGTTATGACAGATATGGAAACTATGATGAAAAATGAGATTTGAATCATTTGGCATTTTAAGTTTTACAAAAAAATCATTGAAGGAACATAACTGCAATAGGCCTGTTCTGCAAACAGTTAACCAAACACATCTGGTTAACTGAGCGCAAGTAGAGTCACCTGGAATCTCAATTGATTGGAATTCCTATTATATATAATACACACCACACCCACCCCCTTAACCTAAGGAGAAACACAATATCCCTAGGGGGTACAGTCACCTGGGCAACCCTACACACTGTGTATGTTTAACTGTGTCCAATGGGCAACTGTAAGCGGAATAGGTCCAAGAGCACAAAATATAAGTCTTCAACATAGGTCCAAATAGATCTAAACTTGTGTACATGCATACCAAAAAGCTAACAGCTCAGTGAATGCACAAATTCTTCTTCCAAAACATTAATATCAAGGATTTTAAAAATAATCTCAAGAATACAGCAAAACAACAGCTTACCTCACTTCAGAATTCACCATAGGCCTAGAACAAACCAGATCCCAAGTCCCAATGACAGCATTCACGATGGCTTAGGATTTAGGCATTAACTTTAGGTCTGCTTTAGGGAATGAATCAAAGTTAGGCGATAACGTAGGCTAACCAAGGCAACTAGTGTCTACGCTTCCGCATACATAGGCATATCACAACCTTATCAGTTCTCCACGCCAGTGTACCGAAACTAGAGGAAAACAAACGGCCGTACCAGCGACCGTCGCGCAGGACAAAACCTTTCCGTTCCCTGGTGCAGCGACACAACTGAGTCAGTTGATGCAATGCATTCCTCTACTGGGAAGCGTAATGACTGGCGGCCTCAACGTGACGTCACAGCCATACTCTCATCTCATTGGCTTAAAATGTTTTCCTTTTTTTTTTTTGCACTGGAAATCAGTTTAGTTCGACACAGGCTCATGATAGCAAGAAGTTCACACCTCTTTGTATGGAATGGGACCAATTAACAGCTTCACAGTTAGATCTCGCGTCTGTTTTGCCAATAAATTCATTATGAAAGCTGCTAAGTAAAGGATGAATCTCATCGCGGGAATCTAATTTGCCCCAGTAGTCCCAAAGTCTGTCATGGCCGCCCCCATTCGCCATGACAACTGTTGTATGTCAAGTCATAGGTTCAACGGTTGAATTGAGATGTGATGTAATTCTGCCCTTATTGATATCAGTCGAGGTGGAGCTTTCAGCTAAGAAAAGTGACTGATGGGAATTCATCAACCTGCAGAGTATTTACTTTTAGCAATGTGCTTTTATTCATAAAAGTATGTACTTGATATATTTATTGAATCGCTCCTTGTGAGGCACGAATATGGAAAAGTTATCAAAACAGGTAGCCTATCAGGCAGTAGGAAGGCATAATTAGATAATCGAATAATACTAAGATGAATCTGTCATTGCTCAGCCCCAAAGGACAACAAATCGGTGTTGCCCACGTTTACACGAGGAGGTAGATGTTTTCAGTTAAGCTGAAGACACGAGCATCACTTGACCGAGGGGAATTCTTTATTATGCAGGTAAGACGATAGAATCCAATGGTTTAAAAAGTGAGTGGTGATGTGCCAGGAATGGCAGTTTAACTCTTTTAGACTTGAATTTAGGCCACTATAGGAACGATATACTTTTTTGCATTCTTTAGCTCTTTTCATATTCTACCTACTTTAAATTTTTATTTTCTATATATCATTTTTATATTTTGTTTAAATTTACCATATCCTATCATATATTGTATGTTATACATGCAATTACATAACTGCAGATTACAAAACTGGTGGGTGAGTGAAGGCCTTCAATGAAATTGAGCCATGTACAGTACTGAACAAATTATTAGAAATTTCCAGGAAATTCATACTTTGCAAACCATAATAATATCATTTACATATAGTAAGTATTAGAAAACTGTAGATTACATCTCCTAAGTCCATTCAGTATTTAGTATGACCACCCTTGGCCTTGATCAGGGCCTCCACTCTCTGGCATGCCTCTAATGAGGGTTGAACAGAAATTCCGGATTTCATCTGATCTAAACCAAACCTCTACCAAACGTTCTATGAGCTTGGTTTTGTTGGTAATAGGCACTTCATGGATTCTGTCCTTGAGTATGTCCCACAAAGACTCAATAGGATTCATGTCTGGGGAATTCCCAGGCCATGGTAGTACATGAATCCTATTTTTGTCAAACCACTGGTAGACCTTGCGTGCGGTGTGGCAAGGTGCAGAGTCCTGCTGGAAAATACAGTGGTTATCCTGGAACCAGTCCTTTATTTGAGGTTTTAAACGTGAGTTCAATAAGTCCACATACTTTTCACCATTCATTGTTCCCTGAATAATGTGTAACCGGCTTGTGCCTTGGGTGGATATTGCCCCCCACACCATCACTTTTGTAGGAAATTTCACCGTCTGTCTGAGGCAATCCTCCCTAAATTCTTCTCCCTGTCTTCTACGAACTGTCTGAACTCTGTCATCTAATACTTGAATAGTTGACTCATCAGAAAATATAACTTTTGACCAGTCATCAGCATTCCAGTCTTTGTGAGCAAGCGCCCAATCCAAACGACATTTCTTCATTTTGTCTGTCAATAGAGGTTTCTTCCTAGGTCGGTAGGCATAAAGTCCAGCTTCCATCAGTCTTCGATTAACTGTCATACGATTCACCTTTATACCTTCCTCTTGCAAAACAGATGCAATTTTCCTGCATGAAGCCCTTCTATCTGACTGACTGAGGTGCACAATCTTGCGGTCCATCCGTGGAGTAGTTTTTCTCTTTCGACCACATTTTCCTTGGCGCTTCACTGCCAGATCACTGCCAGTACTCAAGAGTTTTTTTATTCTGCACACAGATGCTGTTGACACTTTCAGTTTTTTTGCTATTTCACACTGGCTCAATTCACTGTTTTCGAGTAAAACCTGAATTTGTCCTCTTTTACGAGGACTCAAATCGCTCGTTTTACCCATCAGGGGGTTGGTAAATTCAAAATTTCTGATACATTACAAACTTTTATCCAACAACAAAGAAACAAGAACGAAACTGAATATTTATTGGATACTAGGCTGAAGTTTCATCCATATCACCCGCCCGGATACCCCACAGTGAGGGTTTTTCAAAAATCGGAGGTTTCGCTTAGAGATTTCTAATAATTTGTTCAGTACTGTATAACTAAGTCCATTGTACTGCAATATGGGGTGCAAAGTCACCAGAATCCCAAGAAATTACCATAGAAACAATGAAAATGCGTTGTCCATTGGAATGGATGCAGGGTCTGAAAGGGTTAAGGCTTTCCATTAATTCTTTGTCATGATTCAGCTTTGGAACCCATTTGGCAAGGCCTTTACAGTCTATGGTGCTTCTTAGCATCATGGCATCTGAGTTTTTAATTGATGCCCCTCTGTTTTAGTTTCCACATCTGAGAATGTCTTCAACATATGTGCCATGCACAATAATCAAGTTACTTAGGGTGATGTCAGAAACTTCTAGTGCTCTTCTTGGGAATTTCATCATTATTCTGTTCAGGTCTTGCAAATGAGAAATGGATATGTCATTTTAGATGATGTAGAGAGTGTACGTGCAGATAGGCATGACTTACATTTTGAAGAGAGACAGAGCAGCAGGTATTGACAGCTTTTGTAAGTTTTTGATGGTGTATATTGCTGCTATGCATTTTTGGACTTGGGACTTTATATGTTCTATAAACATTCCTGTGATATGGAACCTAACTCCAAGATAGGGAAATTCACAGACAAACTCCAAATTTGTATTTCCATATTGCTTTGCCAGTTTCCCTCCAAGCTGGAATTTCACCACTTTCATCTCAGTGTTCATTCGAAGAGAGTTCTCTCTAGATCATTGCACCAATACATTTACAGCTGTTTGTTCTTCCCTTCAAGATATTCAAGGAAGGGACAAGCACTATCATTGAAGAGCATGGTCCTACTGGTAGGACCAGCTGTACATCCATGATTAAAAAACTTCCCCCCCTTCATATCCTGACCTTTAAAATGAGGCATCACAAATGCTGTTTACAATAGTAGGTACTAGCTGAAGTACCAGGTGTTGGCTGGGGAAATTCAATACGTTAATATTACATGCATGACAAATTGAGGAGCATTAGCCTTATAGTTTCCTATAGGTTACTGATCTTGGATGTCGCAAAATGTGCTCTGACCTCTTTTCCTTTTTTTAACTTCAATTTTTTTAACACTTGGCATAATTTCTAAATCATTTTTGAGCTAAAAAAAACTTCTTGGTAAATGGTTTTATCCTTTTGAAACATATTTTCCATGAAAACTTGATCAAAAGAATATTATTACCACCTACCAGTGTAGGAAAAATATTTTTTTCCCATGAACCTGAGGCAACGCATTGGAATTTCCCAGGAAGGATATGTAAGCAGACTAAGCAGGCTGCCCACCCATGCACCTCTATTCCTGCAAACCTCGTTTGCAGGTTCACAAGGGTTTTCCTAGCCTGCTACCTACAGTAGTGATCCAGCAATGGGATTACTGCAGGGTACTGTGATGCAGGTGGCTGGGAGGGAAGAGTTGGATGGCATAAGAGGATTAAAAAAAAGGCAGGGGACAGCCAGGAATCAAACCTGGGCCTCCTGATTGCTGGTCAGGTTTGCTACCACTGCACCTCCAAATCCAGTTGTGAGTCATTCCTCTCACTGCCATCCCAGATAATACACTACCCTGGAAAAGTTCCCAGAGAGTGAAAATTTTGGATCAAAACATAGCCCTCAACCTTCCCCTGGATAAAAGAGGAGACCATGCAAAGTTTGGTTGCACTGGCTCCTGCAGGGTCCAAATGCATAACGGAACAAACAGACAGACAAACTTTCTTCTTTATATATAGAAGGTATTATCTGAACATGTTGTTTTGACTAGGCTTTCAGAGGTATGACCCTCCCAATAGGCAGTGGCTTGATTTCATGATGCAGGTAGATGCCAGCAGGTATTATGTGAGTTCAAAGTTGAATTTAGTATCATCATGTTTAATCCCTATAAAGCCTCCTCACTTGTTGGATGGTCAGGAAAGTAAGCTGAAGTGGGAATATCTGAGGCATGAAAAGGAGAAAGAAAACAGAACATTCAAATTATATGCATGCACAGGGAAAAGTGAATGGGTTTTGGTATATCACTCAAAGGTTGACAGGATTATTTGTCCCAGAAGAGGAAAAGAAACAAAAATAAATAGGTAAGAGTCACAGCTGATACCTGGGATAGGTATGGAATTTCATTTAGTGGAGTTAACTAAGAAGCAAGTTATCATAGTATTGGTGAATCCATTGCTTTCTTAAGCTATCCTCCATCTTATCTATGTCAGTGAAAGCAAAGACTTCTGCTTCCATATAGGCATAACTGAGATTTAGAGGATCCCTAATGTTCATGAAATGCAATATATCATGGAATTTTCAATCATACAAGTTAGATATAATATGACTTTGACATCATAAGTCACCTTTTGATTTCATCTTTCAAATCTCCTATACTTTTCTGGTTATATTGAATTCTTGTTTATAAAATATTCAGTCTGCATTAGCATGGCATGGAAGGAAAGAGTATCTGAAACAAGTCTGCATTTGTGAATCTCAAAAGTGAAGCCATGGTGGGATATATAAATGTAAAACATTTATATTTCCCACCCAAAAACACCTGTATCCTTGTATTTAAGCCAAGTGGTGGGAAGATATTCAAGAAATCCTTTTTTGTGACGTGATTTCTCAATAAGCTTTGGAAGTGGTAACTTTCCCAACCTGTCACTCTAAAGGAAAGATGTATTAGACCAACTTAATATAGCACCCCTAGAGTTTCCCACTCTAGCAGAAGACAGCTCACCTGCACTTTGATTGCCTATGTCTATGTGGCAGAGCATTCCAGATTATCTTGTCAGTTGATTGGCTGTCATATCCATGGTTCATCTCTAATTACCCATTTAATCATTCATGTCTAAACCTTGCCAAAATGTCACTATCTCAGTCCAGAATGTTTGCTCCATTGAAGTCTATTTTGATCTCATTCTAGTTGGAAGTGTCATGTGTTCCATTGCTGTGTAAGTGAAAAGTTATTTTCTCATAATAAGAATGGCTGAAGGAGGAGGATTGGGGGTAGAGGTGGAATGTCCCCCTACTCCACCAATGGCTCCATTCCCTGGGAGTCCGTCACCAAGATCAGGTCCCACTCCCCCTACCCCTCCTGCTTCCCCTGACAGCAAGTGTCCAATTTGTCTTGGCCGTGTACAGGACAGAAGTAAGACAAATACTTGCTTCCATACATTCTGCTATACTTGCATCTTGGAGTGGTCAAAGGTGAGTGACTAGTCAGAATTTGACTATGTTAAATGTTATGATCAATACGATGTAGATGGAATCTCTTTCTGTTATTGCTGAATCAGTTTATCAAGTCTACTTGTAACCATCAATATTGTATATGCTTGCAGTGTCTTATTAGAAGGGGTTTTCCGCTAAAAGGCAAAGTTAGATGGGATTGTAATATGTTTTTAATGAGTTGCCTTTTACCTCAGACAATCTTGACAATTCAATTTATATTAGAGACCTAATTATAAACAATAACCCTCATATACATCCCAATTGTAATGTATACTAAGAAGTAAAATAACTGCATATTTTAAGGGAAAAGGTATGTTCATGCCACTCATGAGAGTGAAAAATTAAGCCTCTTTTTTGTCATGTGACATTGAGATTGCCTGAATTAAATATTTAGTCAGGCTGTTGTCCTAACTGCAAAAAGAATTCTCTCCTATTTGGATTTTTTTAGATATCCTGTCATATGAGCAGTTACTCTTGTAACATACTTAAGTATGTAATGTAACATAGGCCTATTGTAAGATACTGAACCATTTTTTTTTTGTATTGGTATTGAGCTAATGATTTTAATGCTTTTCCCTATATGACAGGTGAAAACAGAATGCCCTCTCTGCAAACAGTCATTTCGAGTCATCATTCACAATATTCGGTCAGATCAAGATTACGATGAGTATGTCGTTCCAAACCCAGCCCCTAACCCAGCATGGCCAGCGATCCAAGTCAGACGATGGTAAATCTTTCATATGCTTTTCATTTCCCAATGTCCATCCACCTACCTCATATCAATTAATACCTGTGCCTGGGATATATGTCATTCTTTAGGCATGATCTGCTAGTTCCACATCTGGTTCGTATTCCACCTCACCTCCGAGTCCACATCCGTTTGACCTCTCGCCGACCTCAGCCTGCTACCTCAGACTACAGAAGACAGCTATATGAGATGGATCTTTGGGTCCGACCACTAATTGATGTCACAGGTCGATGCAGGCGTACCGATCCTGAATTTTTCAGGTTTGTTCACATTTCTTATACAGATGGTTTTGTAAGGCTGGTGTTCTCATTTTATACTGATAAGAGTTGTATCATTGAGATTTTTTTAAATGTGGTTATGTTGACAGGGAGATGCCAGCTACAACTCACCGTCTCATTCCATGGCTGAATCGTGAGCTCAATGCCATTCTCATCAATCCAGCTGAGAACATGTTTGTTCTGGAACTCATCCTGGCCCTCATCCAGCGATGTGGTATCCGTTCTGCTACATTTCGCAACCAGCTCCGCCCATACCTGGGACGGCATGCAAATCATTTTGTGCATGAATTCTGGGAATTTGCCCGTTCCGTTTATGATATGACTGGGTTTGATACACATGCTGTGTATGGGCCTCGACCACAAACTCCACCAAACTTAGCTACTATCATTGAGATAGACAGTGATTCCAGTGATTCATCAAGTGGAGTCCAGCTGCTCTCACCTGAACCCCAGCGGTCACTCTCCCTTGAAAATGGTGGCAGTCCTGAGCATTCACACCAAGACACACCATCACTTCCCATCAGTGCCCCAAATTCAAGCAGTCAGGGGAACAAGGGCCAGAGTTCTCCACAGCCTGGTCCCAGCACTGCCCAAGATGGCCAAGCCAGTTGTGATAGGCCTGCTGGGTTTTTCTGGGGAGAGCCGTACTTCCTTCAAGATTCCTCTCAGGATTCTGATTGGATGAATGGGAATAATTTCCCTCAACCAGGCACCAGCAGTCAGGAATTCCCATCACTCCCTAGCACGTCTTTCCAAAACCCTGGACCTTCATCCAGCAGCTCCCATCCATTAAGGCCTTGGCATTCTCCTCAGAACAGTGAAGAGTCTGACTCAGAAGTACAGATTCTTGAATGCTTGAAGCCCCAAAGGGAACGAACCCCAGAAGTTATCACTCTTGACTCTGAAGATGAAGAAATACCAGGAAGGGAAATGAATGAAGAAGATATCAGAGTATCAGCTTGCTCTTCTTCATCTTCTGCTCAGGTCAAAGCTGAAGTGAAATTTGAAGATATGGATGATGGTGACAGCACTCCTCCAAGACCAGTCATCAGGTCACACATTGTGAAGGCTGAACACCAGCACCAAGCAGAAAGGAAGAGGAGAAAGACATCAGGTCATGAAAACACCGATCATGGGTCTTGTCTGAAAAGGCAGAAATCATCCTCATGGGCTGATCATGGGTCTAGGCGTAAAATCAATCGAGCACGATTGTTGCTATCTCCACAAGATATTAGTAGCTCCTCAGACTGTAGTTCCTCACAAACTCCAGATACATCAAAGTATTACAATGTGACCAAGCAAAGCATTGCTTTGGGATATCACTTAAAGAAAAACAGTGCTTCTTCTGATTCTGGCTCTAGCAGTAGTAGCTTGGACAGTGACAGTGACTTTCCTAAGAAGAAGAAACTGCGGGTCAAGGAGTCTGAGCGGAGGAAGAAGCACAAGAAGAGCTCAGAGTCAAAGAAGAAGCATAAGTGCCCAAAGAAGAAGAAAAAAAAGCACAAGTCTCGACATAAGCACTCACACCATTCCAGTAGTGATAGTGGTAGTGAGACAAACTACAACTGACTAAGGTGCTGCCTCACTTTGAGAAGAGAGGCCATAGGGGATATGCAAGATACTTGCTCAGCATTTTTTTTTTCCAATTTTGTTAGGAATTGGGTGGCTACAGCCTACCTTTCATTCATTCTAGCTGCCTGAACATTTGGGTAACCTTGCATTCGCTTGTTGAGGGGTCATCTTCCATTGAAGATTGTTTTGCCTAATTTGGTACCGGTAACTTCTACTAAGAAATTGCATTTTATTTGCTGATCTCAAGTTAGACAGTGACTTTCTTAATTTCTTCTCTGTGGTGAGTTTGGTACTAATACATTTTAGACATTTTTTCCCAATTGCCTTTTTTTTCTGTGTGTATTCAAATAGATTATGATGCCTTATTTCAACAGCATTGAAATCCTTGTAGTTTAAAAAGGTTTATATGTTTATGATGAATTATTTTTGAGAGTATTATTACTCAAAGAGCTTTGACCCATTTCTCTTTTCCTTCCATCCAATTTGAAACATGTAACTGTGCCCTAAAGGTAGAACAACCAAAAATCAATGCAGACTCATTCTTCTTCCCTCTGTTTTATCTCAGTGGTATACTTACATATATATCAGGCTGGATGTGACATGGTTATTGCTCTGTAAGGCCACCCAAATCTTTTTAAATGTCACCTATGCTTGTGCTGAACAAGATTTTCTCTTTTGGTGCCGCTGATGTAAATACAGTCTTTGCTTGTTGTTGGGTGTTTCACTGCCTAGTGCAACCTGATGTTCAAGGGAGCCTGCTAGAAAATGTAATATCTATTTTAGATTTGTTTCCAGTATGACATTCATGAACCCCAATCCATCTCCTGAGATGGATGGCATGCCTCTTGGGAAATTCCATAAGAAAAGACACTATTTGGAAGTTGAAGTTGTTTAGACATGAAAAGGCTATTAGCTATATGCTACACAATGCATTTTCATCAGCAGTGGGAAGTTTGCAATACTCTAGGTGATAGCTTTTCTGTAATTTGGTTCCAGGGTGTATTACTTTTTTGAAAAGGGGTCCAAAGGATGGGATGCTGGGATTGATAGTGTTATGTGCCTCTTTCACTTTCACTCTTTCTTTCCTTTGCTTCCACTAAAATGCATAGGAATTAAAGAGCAAGAAACTAATGTAGTTTCTATCTGTCAATGGTTATTCCCCACATCAGTGCAATTAGAATTGCAGAGGGACAAATTGATGCCAGCTGCAGCCTACTGTCCAACCTTGAAAATTAATGGGGTCAAACAGGAGAAGCATTTTATGAAAACTTCACTGTTTATTGGTGTGAAATAATATATTATCAGTTAGAAGGTTATGGGTTACGCTGCTGAATGAGTTATTGCTCGATACATATAAACAATGTGACATCATAGAATTTGATCCATATATCTCCCACACAAGAATAGTAATTCACATTATATGAATTTGTTTCGTTACTTCAGTATATGAGATCATTCAGTTAGAGTGATCTTTGGTTGTCACTCCTCTATCAATACACACTTCTAACAATTAATAGATATAGAGGAAGGGGGGAAGAGGAATTTAAAAAAAAAGGGCATGTTGTAAAAACTAGGGACTTCATTTCTTGTGTGCATTCACTTCAGAGTGTTAGGAAGGAATGCTCCCAAGATGAGGTTAAATTTTTCCACACTTTTTTTTTCATATTGCAGCCTGGAATGTCTCGTTTGAAGCAGTGTAATAGCTTGGTATGGGCATTCAATGCTCTTGCTCTCTAGAATGGTAAACACTATTCAGTATTTCTCCAGGTATCAGTAAAATTGGTGGTATTGTGAATTTGATAAATGTGGGAAGTCATTCTCAATCTTTTTACTAAAATAGTTCAACATTTAAGACTTTGCACAGTAATTTGCTTCTGGAGCTCTAGTGAAAAGTTATACTAGTTATACTATGAAAAGTTATACTAGAATGTATTTTTGCATTCATTTGGAGGCCTCTGTTCATATCTTTATTATAAATAGAAAGAAAGTGAAGTGGGAGCTCCATGTGAAGGACAGCAGGAATGCCCAAAGTTAAGAAGGAAAAAAAGTCCAGGATTCATGGAGAAATACAAAAACAGGGTGAGTCCTGATTACATATGGAATGATGGAACAATAAATGAATCTGTATATTATTCCACTGATGAGTTTTTCTTCCTACCAGGAGTTCACTTCCGAACAGAATTGGGACAACATATCCTTAAGAATCCCTTAATTGTGGCAAGCATAGTTGAGAAGGCAGCAATTGGCCCTAGTGATGTTGTTCTTGAAGTTGGTCCTGGGACTGGTAACCTAACCTCCAAGCTCCTGGAAAAGGCCAAGAAAGTCATTGCTTATGAAATTGATCCTCGGTAATTTTTCTCTCATCATTCATGCCTTTTTGTGACAGAGGTGAAGATGCCTGATTCTGTTTATTTTTAAATATTTTATTCTATTCTGGTTGAAGACTGGTAGGAGAGTTACAGAAGCGATTCTTGGGAACACCACAAGGCCGGAAATTGGAAGTAATCCAGGCAGATGTTCTAAAAGTGGATCTCCCATTCTTCAATGTCTGTGTTGCCAATTTACCATATCAGATCTCATCACCATTCATTTTCAAGCTGCTTTTGCACAGACCTTTTTTCAGGCAAGTCAGCCAGCACATTTTTCAATTTGGTGCTTCCATTAATTGTTATAAAAAGTAACTTTTCTCATGCTAAAGATGTGCAGTGATCATGCTGCAGAGAGAATTTGCTCTTCGTCTGGTTGCTGAGCCAGGAGATAAACTCTATTGTCGGCTCTCCCTCAATACTCAGCTCTTAGCAAGAGTCCATCACCTCATGAAGGTCAGTTTGAAACAAAAAAGGTGAAAGTTCTATGCTATTATGCTAATAGCACAATTTCTCTGACTTTTCTGTAATTTCTATCAGACCTTAAGTGTTTTCATTCTCTTTACACCATCAGAGCCAGGAATCATTTATATATTATTATTCCTATCATCTGCTTTTCCTTAAATTAGCTTTTTTAAGGTGAGGACCATTCCCAAGAAAATGTAATTAATTTGAACTTGAATTGCTCTATGGATAGATATCAACAAAACTTACTTCTGAATTTGGTAAGGACTGATGAAACAGGAGAGGAGTTGGTGTAATTTTTTTTGTATGCCATTGAAATAAAATGGGCAAACTCTTGGGAAATGGGGAATAGCCTGTGTTGTGTGAGCCTTTCTACCTGGGCTCAAAAGACTTTTTGGGGTCTTGACCTAGTCTTTCTCAGCCCTTTTTGTAGATCTCTGTAATGCTGTGGCCTTCAGCCTTCTATTCCAGATGGCCTCATGATGATGGTTCATCTGCTCTCTTCTACAACCACCCTTGCAATATTCAGCAATAGTGGATCATCAATGGAGGCAGTTGAGAATAATTATTTCAATTGTCCTGACCTACTCAACACAAGTTTTCTCATTGCATTGGGCTTCCCACTTCTCCCCCAAATTTGTAACATGTGGGCCTTTCTGCCCTGTTCTGAAGTTTGTTAACTGCTAGGTGGTGGTCAGTGCTCAGTTCAACTCCTCACTTTACATTTTATCCATTGTCAGGTGCCACAAGTTTGCCAAAACAATCACATAGTGCAGTGGTCCCCAAACTTTTTAAGGTGAGGGCCTCATGGACACTTTACTTCTCCTTGAGTGGGCCACACTAATAATGTTAGTCAACCTGGAGTGGGCTGCTTTGAAAACGATCCAAAATTTCTGCATGGTTAACCCTTTATGTGGCTATTGATTTTTTTGGTGAAGGTAGGAAGTTCCATTTTAAGAATGGGCATCAATCAAAAACTGCCTATTCCTGCTGCAACCACAAACACTTTCAACTCTCATAGTCATGGAAACTGCCACTAGTTGGAGTCAGGGCGCATGCAAACACATTGGTTCTAGGTGCTGCTTTGTTATAAGTAGTATTTTTTAATAAGTGCTCCTTTTTTTTCCTCCTAAACGTCACCATTTACTTGTGAGGTAAGACACTTTTCCCTGCAGTATATGGATGCTCCGAAATTTAGGCAAGTTCAGCATGTGCATACCAAAATACATAAGCATCTAAATGTAAATGTGTATTATAAGTATCTGAATATTTCAACAATGGCTAAACTTGCTAGTTTACAGCGAAGGATTCAAAATCTGGAATTTAAAAAGGTGTTAATTACATTTATTCATGAGTGCCAATAAAATAGCTAAATTGGAAAAAGTCAATTATTAGTTAATCTTAGTGGGCCACATAAAACCATTAACTGGGCTGCACTTTAACCCTTTCAGACCCAGCATCCATTCCAGGACAGTGCATTTTCATTGTGTCTATGGTAATTTCTTAGATTCTTGTGTCTTTGCACCCTATATTACACTACAATGGGTGCAGTTATGCATTACTCAATTCCATTGGAGGCCTTCTCTCACCCATCAGTTTTGTAATCTGCAGTTATGTAATTACATGTATAATGTACTATGGTAATGCCTTCAGTGCTCCATTGTCCAGAATCAAAGAATCAAATTAAATTTTTTTTTTTTTTCATTTTCAAAGTGGCAAAAGCATAATTTATGTCCCTGTTGAAATATGTGCCATAAGAGGAGGGGACATCACCAGGATTTTTATCAAAATCTTTTTTTTTAATATTTATTTATTAATAGGTACTCGGAGAACTCCATGCCCACAAAGTTTCACTTATACCTTTGCCCTTTTTGCTGATGCAAAAATATCTTAGGAAAGACAACCCACCCAAAATCTGTGCCATGAGGGGATGTGCTACAAAATTTGAGTTTTTTTCTAAAATCAATATCATGTCAGTTATGTGTGTGTCAAGTTCCACCTCTCAGTTTCTGCTGCCTTGGCCATGGCAAAAATAAATTGATTGAAAACCTCAACCCCAAAAAAATATGCCCCCAGGGGATGCATTAGGAACTTGACATTTTTTCTCAACTCAGTCATATTCATGCCAATTTTCAGCTTTCCATGTCTCCCCATTTGATTGAAGAAAAAACATTCATTTGAAAACATTTTCCCCCAAAATCTGTATATATCCAGGGCATATACTTCCAAAGTAGGAATTTTTCTGGACTCGGCATCCTAGTAGAAACCCATGTACCGTGTTCATTCTTCCATAGCATCTAGAACATAGTTAGAATTAGTGTCAGTCAGTCAGTTGCTGAGTCATGATGGTCTATATATAAGCCTACCCATCCAAAAGCTATACCCTGAGGGGATGCTCCATGAATGCTGATTTTTTCCCAAACTCAGGTGCTTGTCCACTGAGAGGTTCTTGTGAGATAACTTAACATCCCTTCACCTCTTACATGATAGTGAAGGGGAAGTGGCATATTTTGGCTGAAGAGTCAGGGGGGAGGAGCATGGCAGCAGAGCAGGGACACCAAACCCCATCTGAGCAATATTGAAATAGAATTATTGCCTCAGATGAGATACCAGTGTGGCCAACCTTCAACCAACCAATGACGTATTTTACAGAGGGGGATGGCCCTCTGTAAAATTCGTCATTGCAAAGAGGGTTTGCACAGTTTCCCTCTTCTGAGAGGGGTCTGCAGATTAAAAACAGTTGAGAAACCCTGGTCTAGAGCAATGGAACTGCTGACATTCCTTTCGGTCATTTATATCTTGTTGAGGTTGACTACCCTACTTACACGAGTTCCTGCTCTCAACTGCCAGGTGTTGCCTAGGTCATTTAACCCTTGGAACCCTTGGTTTGACTCCCTGGATGCCCTTAGGGCATCGTGCTAAAAATACGCAATGTCCAGTGCAAATCTACTGATAGGTTAAGATGTAGCACAATGGGGTTCAATGAATCCAGAAACATCAGATTGCCCAGCCCAGTAGTCAAATCATTGATTTTTGCTATGGAAGCACATGACAATTGTGGTCCTGATTATCCTGGGCAATGACCAATCAGTATGGAACTCCTAACCCGAATTCATCATTCATGTTTGGGTTTGTCTTGGTCACCCGCAAACAAACCCCCTCTATCATGATATGATCTGAGATACCATGACTTTCCAAATCGCAACATGGACATGTGAACCATCAAAGGACAGGTTTATTACTCTTTTCTCAACATACTTTAATGATACTCCAATAACAACAGTTAAGATTTTTATATTACATGCTAATTATTGCACATAATATAAAAATCTTAAACCTATATTAATTATGCTCTTTGGTGCTTATCCTTTCCATTGAAAAATGTACAATTTGTAAGCATCAGCCTATTCCACTCAATGCCAAGCCAAACCAAATCTCTTGTGCAGTGATGATGGAGAACAGAGATGTGTTTCAGATTAGGGAAATTTACCTTTTTATGTACAGTTTCTTCAGATAACTTCCTCAAATATTCATGTGAGATTTTGTTTTCTTTATCAATCCATAGGTTGGTAGAAATAATTTCCGTCCTCCACCAAAAGTTGAATCAAGTGTGGTCCGTTTGGAACCAAAGAATCCGCCACCAGCCATCAATTTCAAGGAGTGGGATGGACTGGTGCGAATTGCCTTCCTCCGGAAGAACAAGACCCTTGCTGCTGCCTTCCTCCAAGGTTCTGTGCTAGGTGTTCTCCAGAAGAACCTCTCCCTCCATTGTTCCCTACAGAATCAGGTAAACCTCATCTTGTATGCAGTTGGTCTCAACTATTTGAAAATCCTAAATATTTCCTGTTAACATGGCAGACTTTGCCAGATGGGTTCAGCATGAAGGAAAAGATTAAAGAAATCCTAGAAGGGATTGGATTCGATAAGAAGAGGGCACGAACCATGGACATGGATGATTTCCTTTTGTGAGTCTTACATAGTAGTCCCTTCCTTATTTAAATATCACATGAATTTCATAGCATTTTCAACTCCATTTCTCCTTTTCAGAATCCTGCATGCCTTCAACAAAGAAGGCATTCATTTTGCTTGAGCCATCTGTGATCTTTTCTACATGCTGTTGATTGCTTGACAAACTCAATGAAGTCCTACAATTCTAGATGCTGTGCTTAGCATCAAATATTGGTGCAGTTTTCAAGTGGTGTTTATTGTAAGACTTGAAAGCCCTCCTTTCTCAGCTTTTGAGGAGAGGTGCCTGGAAAAAGGCTGCTTTTGGGCAGGACCAATCTCTTCACTTTCAGTTATTTGAGGAAGAAAAAATACTGATATTTTTACACTGACTATATTTGCACCAAATGAAAATTGAACAAGCAAAATATAAAATACATGGAGTTTTTGCCGTATCAGCAAAATCAATGAAGGCTTAATTATAGATACCATATTGACTTGAATAATTTTACAGTCTTAAGTCTTTCCTGGCTGTCATTTCATTATAGAGGTTCCTTTAAGATTTTTTTACATCAAATGGGATGATATGGCATAAATACAGCCTCACTTATGATTGAATGACATTGACAGAATGTTCAAGACCTACCCAGAGAGAATAAGAAGAATATGAGAGAAGAATGTGGAAGGGAATCTCTTTGGAGGATGGACAAGGAGAGAAGGGTGTGAAAAAATTTGCACTTACATAATTTCATAAAATATTCTAATTTCTGATAATGGCTTCTGCTTATGTTTCTGTTCAGCAATATATATTGATGCAGTGTATGAAGATGAGGACAAGGTAGAGGTCAGAGATGGAGATTCTGATGGTATCTCTGTGACATCCAGCCAATGGGCCTATCTTCCAGATGTTCTCCTTGAGGACATTTTCTCCTATCTCACCATCCGGGAACGCTACTATGCATCATTGGTGTGCTCCAACTGGGCACGGGTGTTCAACTCGCAACAAGTTTGGCGCACTTTCATCCTCGATGATTACACCCTCACACGACGCAAGTTCAACTACTACATGGGTTATCAGGTCAGCATGGAAAAACTGCCCTCACTGACCTGAGATGACCTTTCTTTGACAAACCATTCACATTGACACAGTATGTACTGGACCACCTGAGAACACAGGTGTGTCTGAAGACAATTGGGAGCTTCATCCGTCACCTGGTGATTCAGCCCATGACAAATTTCTTCAACCTGTATGAGTTTATGAACATGGTGAGTTTCATGGAGGAGAGGAACCCAGGCTGCATTGGGCGCATCCACTCACTCAAGTTCACATTTGCGTGCCACCTTGCCCAGCGGACAGAGCAGCTTGTATTTGGAACAGGAGGACCTCTCCTTGAGGCTCTAAAGGTAACCTCTTTCATTTATGATGTAGTGGGAAAAATAATGTTTCTTTCCCTTCATTTTAAATTTTTATACGAGGTGAACTTAAGGTTATTTTTATTTTTTGCCATCAAATTCCAATTGAATCAAATTGAATTGACGCTTATTTTTGACTGGAGTGGATAATTCTGTACCATGTAACACCTCTAATCAGTACAAATGGGTTGTGAAATGCCTGTGAAGAGTACAGTCATCCCCCGATGTTACGTCGTAACTGGTTCCGAGACCGGCGACGTTAGTCGAGACGACGTAAGTCGAGACAGTACGGTGTTGCCGACTACTTGCAGTTGAGATACCAATTCATGGACGACGTAAAGGCAACGTAATACAACGTAGGTACGAATTGTGCGCTTGGCTTAATATATTGGGTCTGGGGGCAAACGACGTAAGTGCGGAACGACGCAAGTCGGGGGATGACTGTATAGTTTTACTGCAGCTCTTTTTGTATGTGTAAACTGAGGATGCAGGGGCATACAGGCAGTGTGAGGAGCAAACATAAAACCCAGGTAAAACATTAGGTCTTGGGACAGGCAAAAAGCATTTGAGAGGGAGAAAGGGAGGAAGAAAGAAAGAAAAAGAGAATGAATGGTTCTCTTGGCCCTACTCCACTCTTCAATGTTTGGAATCATATCCAGAAATGAATCTTTGCAATATTATACAAGTTATTCTGTATACTTCCGAAAGGCAAATTAACTCTGGAATGGAATTTTCAATCTCTAATACTGTTTAATGCCACTACATAACAGAATGAACCAGATTGCTATTGTAATTACCATTTAGTTTTATGAGTTTGTTATGAATGGAGTTGGATAATATTGAAGTACACTTTCAGAAACATAAACACCTGGTATAAGTGGAATCTACAGTAAAGGTAGCAAATCTGATATGGTTTTCAGAGGGACCTCTTCCTCCTACCTTAAAGGGAGGACTTTGAGAACAAAGTGCTTTAGAGTGCTCAAACTCAATGTTCTGCATAGATTCTTAGGGGGCTGTACCAATCTATCAACAACCACTGGTGTCATGGCCACTGGTTTGGCACCATTGGTGCCATCAGCCATGAATAGGTTTGCAAACTGCCGATGCCATTGTCCAAAGATGAAGATCCCAAACAAAGAAAAAATATTTAAAAAGAAACATGTGAACGCTTTACAGCAAATGATATTCAATGGCAATAGGAGAGGAGTACCCAGGTAATTCATCCACGTGGAAACAACATTGAAACAATGTTTCACACCAACAATGTCATTTCAACATTTTCAATGTTTAAATTTTCAATGTTCAACCTTGGAGGCTTTGGAAAATCGCATGCAATAGAAAAAAATAACCACTGTGCCCGTCGCGATTGTGCAGTGTGTATTGCACGATGTAGTGGACCGTGCGTGAGAATGTGTCGTGATGGTGGCCACCTTAGTCACGTAATTTTCCAAAAGTGACCTACCTATGTGATTGTCCTAGAATTTCCACATGCCCAGGATGCCATGGGAACAGATATCAGTATGAAGTCATTTGTCATGAGTCTTTCATTTCCACTTATAACCTTGGAGGTATTTATGCACCACCCTGTATTTTGCTTGGGCGTCCGCAAGAGCCATGCGCGGCGCCTTTTTCTGCCTGGCTTCTGTTGTCTGTCACGCTCCCTCGAGCTTGCACTTTCTTTCCGGCAGTTGCGGCTGTCGCGTCCATACTCGAGAACGGGAGAGAGGGGAATTGTACGTCTTGCGCACCTCCCCCCCCCCCCACACACACTTGGGGGGGGGGGGGGGGGGGGGGTCACACCTCCATGCGGACTTTCCCGCAGGGACATGCAAAACGCCCCAGCTATTTCACTTGGAGTCCCCTTTCATCCCCCTGGAAGAAAGACTTCCTCGCCGGGATGAGATCTCCGCGCCCATATATTTATCGGGATCTCGGCCCCTTTATTGATCAGAACCCCTACCTCGTATTGATCGTACCGATCTCACAGGGCGAGTGACTCCCGAGGGTGAAAACTGCGAGATTCCATCTGGATGGGATGAACTTTCACGCGGGAAAACCCACGTACAACACATGGAGACCCGTTTTGCTCCACGCGAAGGAGAGTAACTCCCTTGGGTGAAAGCGGCGGGATCCCATCAGGGTGGGATAGAACAGGAAGGCTTAGCCTTGGATTACAAGGACGCCGCCGGTCGTGTCGTTACCATCCCATTTCCATATCCGTATGTTTCGCTCAGGCTTGCATGAAAAGGGATGGAGATGGACTTTACGGACGAAGCGGACAGGGTTGTGATCAATAGGAAAATGTGCCGATTAATAAAGGGTCAGGATTCCGATAAATGTAAGGGCGAAGATCTCACCCCGGCGAGGAAGTAATCCTTCCTTCAGTAGGATGAAAGAGGACTCCTAGGGTTATACATGGGGACGTGTAAAGAATGGGAAAGACTTAATCTTAGAAAGACTACTGTTTATAGTGATGAGAGTGCCACTTAGTTTTGGGGCCGCCGAATGAACTCCAGAATTCTTGCCGAAGAGTTCGTGGAAGTCTTCCACAGTTCGGCTAGTACTACATTGATTCAATATGAAAATGTCTTTTTTTTTTCTACATTCCTTGTTAATGTTGAAGCAATATTGATAACACTCATTCAGCATCATTTCCACATTGCATCAACATTCATTTAACATCCATCTATGAATCTCTGATAATTATGTTCCTCCATGGAGCTAAGTAAAGGTAAATTCAACGTTAAGAATCACTGATCTATGGATAATGAACTATGCCTACTGAGCAGAGTAAATCCTCTTCAGCTCTGATAGGTCAGTACCCAGAGGATGGAGTACTGAAGTGGTTGAAAGCATATGTCCTCTTTAGTTCTGCAAATGGCACTAGGTTATTGAGCAGATTGAGAGTGAACTCCCATCAGTTCTCATTTTTTAATCACATGTGGGCTACTACATGCTACTGTTTGGAGCATTCTACTTGGGTCTCTAATCACATAGACTTCTGCATGCCCATTCTAAATCTGGACATTTGATTTGTTTCAGGATCAGACACTGCAATCAGAACATCCTAATTCCACATTTTCCTGATATCTGTTCATTAATTAGATAATAAAAAGAAAGGGGGAAGAAATCACTTTTATGTAGGACAGATCCTTCATTGCCTTAGGAGGCTGCAGGGGAACATGGAAAGCATCTACTGTGGACTCTTGGTACTTTTATGATCACACTTATGCCACACTATGCTGGTAGCACAAAACATTGAAACAACATTGATCCAATTTTCATCGTCAACCCTCAACATTTGCACATTCAGTCCATATCCAATCAATATTGATTCAATGGTATGTTACCTGGGTAGGTCTGTCATGATGCATTGATGGCTTCATTTTAAATTGCAATGCCCCCTTCCCCATTTCCAACCCAATCCTGGAAGAGATGATGGAAAACAGCAAGAGGTCTGCATCTATATCAAGGCAAGAAACGACAGATGTCAAACCTACACCAGAGTGAGACACAAAGTGACTGAATCTCCCTATGTACCACAAACAAATGTGCTCAATGACTGAACTGTGGGAGGCATTCAATCACAACCCTGACTTCTCCTGACACTTCAGTTACAATTATTCTATGCTTTCACTGCAACAACCAGTATTCACCCTACCTTGACACCCATGCACCTCCAGTTTAGTCAGTAACCTCTCATGAGGTACAGTCCTAAATACTTTGACAAAGTTTAAGGCTTGAATGCTGAAAGCTCTTAGTAAATGACCCATTATTAACCCTTTAAATCACATGAAGGTACTCAAAGGAAAACGACAAATGCCAAGGTGAATATCTAAGTTTAATTTTAAAAATCAGTTTACAGTGACTTTGACCTTAATTTAGTGACATTAGGTGGATTTATGATAGCTTTTATCATTGGAATTTATTTGCATCAGGTTTGTTTGTGAACTTGCAGTTTTGATGTTATATTTCCCACTGTGCTGTTGTAGACTTGTAATGAAAAGTAAGATTTATGCAAATTCTAGGCATAAATCTTACTTGTGCAAAAAATGCAGGATGTTATCATGTCTGCTCACACTACTGTTTGCCAGAGGAAAGGCAAGTGGCAGGACCCCACAGCACCTAGTGAGCATTTTTCATACTACCTCATCTGACACATTCATTAGCTAAATGGCAGCACAAGCTCAGGCCTGAGCCTTCAACCACCTGTGAGCCATTTGTGTTTATAGATGCCAGGAAATAGTTTTTCTCAGAGAATTATAGGGTTAAGAATCCATGAACTCTTAGGGCAGTATTCACATCACTCCCTTAGTTAACGGATCCCTTAAGAGTTAAGAGACCCCTAGCTAAGGGTTCCCTTAAAGATGATAGCGGAAAAGGCTGGAACATAGGACTCCCCCCAGGGGTTCTGTATTCGTTCTTCTCCTGGCTTGGGAATCCCTTAATGCACCCCTAAGAGACATAGGAAGTTGGAAAGAAATTAGGGGAACCTTTGGTTGCCCTTAGCAGATTCCTGCGAGTTCATTGCAGTCTTTCAGAGCATTGCCTCTCCAGATTTGTGTTTTTGCATTTGGTTACTGATATTGGATTCAGCGTTTTCTTTTACCTGTCCATACAGATCATGCTCTTCTAGTATTTTATCATTTGATTGACATTCCTGTCATACATGTTGCATCAATGTTTTCCAACATTGATGCAACCTGACAGATTTTTAAACTTTGATAATTTTGCGATTCTGAGTGAATGTTGTTGTGCAGACAGTTTTTGTTACACGTCTTATTCATAGATTCAGAAATACTTTAATAAATTCATTTTTCAACAGAGTTCCTTAACATAGTAAACTTTACAAATCATTTTCTTCTTGGTTTATAACAGGTGCTAGCAGGTACTTCTCAGATGCTAAGATAAAAATGAACCAAAAAATCTGACTGAAGTTATAGTATATCCATCAAAGGATTCCACATCAGATCATAAGACAGTTTCTCATCTGCAATCAGGAAGAATTCTTAAAGAGATTTCAATTTCCAAGCAGGCTGTTCTATATGTTGCAGATAGTTGTGGTTCTATTCTGCAGGAATCAAATCGAGGCTACACATTGTTGCCAGTTCAAAGAGTCCTTGCTGCTTTGTGGTATTTGGCAATGAATTCATTTTGAGTCATTGCAGATTTGAGAGATATAGACATGAGTCAGGCCTCAGCATCAACTCCATATCCTAAAAAGTTCCCATCTGAAGAAATATAGCAGTAGGCATGTATTCACTGCATCTGGCATTTTCCCACAGTTACAGTATATCACCATTTCCAGGGCTAGGCAGGGGAAAATGCATTAGTAATTCATTGTGTGCCACAATATCTCACTACCCAAAGAATGTGCTGTTGCTGATAGAGGATTGAGAATCACTGCTCTATAGCATAATGCAATAAGCTAGGCTGGATACCTAAAAAAATAAACTCACCTTCAATGAATAAGCATCCAAGTCCTGCTTGACATCCATCCCAGAGTTTTTTTTTTTTTTTTTTTTTTTTTAGTTGGGGAACCTTTATAGGTTCCTTAGCAGGAAACTGAATTTTCTTAGAAACAAGGAACTTTTGCCAGCAATCTGATTTAGCTTTATTGGTGACTGAATCAGATTTCTTGATTTCAAGAACTGCAGAGTGTTTCCAAAGGAGAACTTTGAACTTCTCCTTTATAAAGTTTTCCTTTCTTGACCTTCTGCTCATGTTTACACCAAATCATGAGAATATGAGAACTAATCGATAAGCAATGAAGCTTATCAACACTGACATGATTTGGAGATAACAGCAATAATGAAAGTATAATTGTAATTTTTTACTTGAATATGAATAATTTATTTTCATTGTGTATGAGCACAGGTCCTCTGACTTCTGTGTGTGGCTAGGCCACCAAGATCAAAGCATTCCAGTGCATGCTCCCTCTCCTCCCATCTTCCTAAAGGGGTCCCCTAACTGTTATGATATACTGTTCCTGGGAGAGTGATGTAAATATGGTCAGTGACCTGGAAAGTGTGCAAGCAGCAGAATGAAGGCGTTTCCTCTTCTAAACTACTAGCATGCACTGTTTGATTACAATGGTTTCTAACTTCTTTGAAACATGACTAATAGCCTCGCCTCGCCACAATGCATTTGAATGAAATTCCGCGAAGCTCTTGAAAAAGATATCAGCCTATGCTTAGTGCAAGTTTCATGGTAATAGCTATAGTCAGAGGAGAGATTTATAAAGTTTGGAGTGGAAGGTATAATTTTTGCTGTGACTTCTACAAAGCAGCACCAAGTTTTATTTGATGACATCATCTTCAATTGGTTGACCAGAATGAAAGAACAGTTTGCTTTTCTTTAGATGGGAATTTGCACTCTAAGACACTCATAAGTGATGAAATGTCAAGCCAAAAATCTATGAATGAGGTGCAGCAGGAGATAGAGTGCATCAAATACCCAGGCATCCAGAAGGGAACACAGGAAGCTCTCTTATCTTCTCTTCTACTAGCGTTGGGTTAAAGGATACCTTAGATAGGGACAGGAGCATGAATTCAGAACATCTAGGGGGTCCCTAACTTTCTTGAGTTAGGGGTCCCTTAATGGTTGGGGGAGCGATGTGAATATGGGCCTTAACCTTTGTGGAAAAAGAGCTATTTAGCATAAAGGCCCCATTATCATGCCTAAAGGAGGTTGCCTATTGACTTTGAACATGCATTTATGTCTAGCAAAAGAATGTAAGATTGCCTTTATCCATCTAATTCATCACTCAATCATATAATTCACAGAGATTGGAATGACAATTTAATTTGCTCCATAAAGCTGTCTTAACATTCTCATATAAGTGAGTTTCCCATAAAAATTCAAAGATATCATTCCTTAAAAAAAAAATCAGATTAACAAGGGGAGCTTTAGTGCATGATCACTAATTGAGTGACAGTCACATGGTATTTTTTCTTTACAATGCTGTTTCTGGCAGTTGTGCAGCAACTTCTCTCCTCTGCCTTCTTGAAACAATCATTTCAAAACAGCAGACTTCATTCCTTATTAGTTTCTTCCATTCATCCTAAAATGTTATGCTTCCAAGGTCAATAATAGGGCTGTTCAAGGAGTATCATTCTTGGTATCACTATGACCAGGATATACTGCTCCGATTTTTTGAAAGACTGCACTGCATTATTTGGAGTGTGTTGAGATGACATTATGTCTTCCTTCTGTCTGAGTCTGAATGTGGATGCATTTTGATGAACATCGTGGAGGGGGGATGTGTGTGGGTGTGACAGCGTCTGATGTGGAATCTGGCAAGTCTCAAGGAGCTGGAGCTGAATGACCTCCTTCTGGAACGAGAAGAGGGACTGCATCTCCTTGATGAGGTGGCATTTATGGCATGTGAACGCTTGCTCAGACTTCGTGTCACCAATGCCACCCGCCCATACTGCCCCCTGCTCCATGCAGGCATCTTCATTGCTCTCAGGGATCTCACCCTCTCTCCTATCTCCCTCGATCAAGACCTCATCCTCCTCCTTGGGTCTCTCAACCTTTCTGTTGTGCTTCTTACTAATCCATTTTCCTGGAGTGTTTGTGATGTAAATGTGGTCGCTTGAGATGAACTGTCCGTTGACTGCATAGGATAACCCAATGTCCTGTTTTTGTATGCCTCCTATATGACCAATGGACTCTAATCAATGGTTTTCTTTTGTGCATTTTTCCTGTTGCCAACTTGTGAAGTCATTGCTAAAAGAGTATCCATGTGTAGTATGTGTCATCTTGATGCAGATACTAAGTCCCTGATTGACAGAAAGAATGTCTAATGATTTAGTTGACTGGTCTGCTAATCATTATTGCTTGTTGTCCCTTTTTCAGTGAGTTTCTTATGCACTTACAGTGTATTCATAATATGGACATAGCATTAGTATAGCTACTAGAAATAAGTTGGTATCACCAAAATAATTAGGACATGCCAGGATTCCATCCACTGCATTGAAATACTTGCTGCCCCAATATTTGGACATGCAACTGAGCCTAGTTAACACAAATTTATGAAGTTTTGAATAGGCCAGATGCTTGTCTTCTTTGATAGGAACTCCAGATTGAAATTCCAAAATGTGGGCAAGAAAATATACATGTAGTACATGCCAGAAGGAAAAGCAATGGAATCATGAAGTGGAGAGTTCATCATGGGAGAGAAAGAAGGTTTTTTTGCATCTCAGTGATGAAAACCTGTTTCCCTTAGCTGAGTATTGACATTCATGCAAATTTAGTGTTGATGAAGAATACTACTTCCATGAGGAGAAGACAAGGCCAATTTCAATTTCCTCTGCTAACTCTTAACCATCACATTTTCAATGCATGTGTTTGTCTTATTTTAATTTTTCCTGTACTACCCCTACCATGGATTCATGAATCTGTATGAATGCCTTTGTTCATTTCATTCTGATAGTGTTCTGAGAAATCATGATGATACTTGTGGCAAGGCACAAGCAAGTGGAGCAGTTTCAAGGAAGTGGGGGAGATCAAATCAGATTTGATGGAAATGTCATATTTTGGTATGCATTATGGCCAGACCAAGCAGCTCAAAAAAATGTTGCCCTTGCCTGTCCCATGATGCCACAGTAGGGTGCCACAATTGCAAAATGCATGTTTATGAAGAAATGCAAACTCTTAAATGCATGTTAACCTCTTGAGGACAGATGATGTTCATAAATGCAAATTTTCCAGAACTGAAACATGTTAGTATAATTTCAGTTCAGCAAACTATGGGGAGTTCCCTAAGGCTTTGTCATCATCATTCATCAAAGATACAATAATAAGCACCTAGTAAGTGAATACAATCCACATCTCAAAAATGTGCTTTTTTGGTCAAATTAATTCCATTTGAGGGGCAATTTGGCAAAAAAATAGTCTTGTCCCCAAGTGGTTAAGTATTAATACTTGATTGTTTATGATTCTGAAGAAATCAGTTCCTCATCATAGAAGTAATTTTAGGAAAAAGTGATAAATTCAAGGTCATGAATTATGTTAAGTTGTCCTCGTGCAACATTTCAGTACAGGGACATAAACTTGGCCCACTTACATTTGTGCATGTAATTTTTTTTTTTTTTTGCAGAGAGTGGTAGTCTATATCAATGATATATTACAATCCCATGCATGGAATGTTCTGGATTTATAGGTTTTGCCTTCTAGTTTTCCTTACTATGGAATTGCATGTCCCTTTGGAAGAAGAGTATCAAGAGAGGGCAATATGATGTCAAAAGGAGAATGCCAACTATTTTGAAAATTATCTGATGACATTTGTTTTTAAATATCCATTTTGAATACTACGGTTATAATGTGAGGTTCTCCCATTCATTATTGATATAAAAGCTCTTTTAATTTTGGGATGTAGAGGCACACATCTGGAGGAATTCACTATCATACAAGATGAACACTCAGAGTCTGCACCAGCAGTGCCATCAAAGGCATGGAAGGAGTGTCGAAAGGGTAACCCCAGGCTCCGAGTCCACCTTCTCCTCCGTGGTCCCACCCGCACTGACCTCACCTGGCAACCAGGTGCACCTGTCACTTCCATCATCTATGACACCCCCTATTCCCAGGTATTCCTCATCCAACTTAGAAGAGAATGTGATTTGACTGTCAACTTGGCATCATTGCCTTTGGGATGAATATGGGAAAATATTTACTGGGTATCTCAGAGAAGACTGACACATTTTACTTTTATTTGGTATTTTTATTTGTTGATAATAACATATACCACATTCATTAGCTAGCATAGACATTGGAGATTTGTGGGGAAAAGAATGCTTTTCATTTTCAGTTTTTCAATTTTTGTAAATGACATTTTCCAATTATCCTTCATGGACACTGATGCATTCTTGCACCCTGACAAGCCCCTCCTTCAGACCACAGCAAGCACACAATGGAACCAACATGCCCCATTGCATGCTTACAGAATGGAGCCTGTTGTGAAAAACAGTTGAAAAGTTTTCGTACAGTGAACTATTTTCTGTTGTTCCATGGCAAAATTAAATTCCAGACCTTGAAGAATGTTATAACCTGTATAACAAAGAGAAAGATCAGCCAACAATACTTTTTATATATTTCTTTTGTGTTGGTCTTCACTGAGACATCATGTATAAATTGTCAACATGCTTTTTTTCTCCAGCATTGCTTCATAAGTAGTATGTTGATTATGTATTTTGTGTGACTATGTCCTCATTCAGTTGGGTACTGGTGCAGCAGTGACAGCAGTGGATTTGTACTCAGATTCTTTGGAAGTGTTTGGTCACTTGCGCCTCCCTAGGTTTCATGCTCCACGTCCCTTTGTTGACCGTGGGGATTCTCACCTCATGCTGCTTGCACGGCGGTGCCCTCATCTTCACACTTTTGTATGTTCCTCTCATTTCTCGAATGCTAACATTTCCAATGAAATAAAAATCACAGGAGTTCTCAACTGATTGTGCCCACTCTGTTCAACTATTCATTGCAGCAATGGTTGAGTTACTTCCAAAAGTAACTGGTTACAGGTGCAAGTTAGGTGTTGCATGCAGACATCAAGTTAGTAGTATTCATCACTGGCAGATTGAATTGCCCATATTGTTTCTACCAGCATGAACTTGTCTTCAGCCACATTCAGCTACCAACATTGTTCTAAACCCAATCTGCATCAGCCAAAGTCTTGGATAAACTTGTAAAAAGATATGGGAAAGAACACGAACTCTCAGAATATCTGCCATATTTGCTAAGACCATGTCACAATTGCACCAATGCTTAAATATCATATGTCCAAGGCCTCTATGCAACTTAACATGACAGACAAGAAGGCTGGATTGCAGCCATCATGGACATTTGTTTAAGTGTCTGCCAACACATTAGAACTTGGAATATTAAACTTTCTATTACCAAAAAGTGCAATTGTCCCCTTTATAAAGATATAAAAATGTTACTCAAAATATATTATTGATATTTGTTCCAAAGGGGCCTTTGGCTTATAATTAAAATTGAATCTGACCATATTAGAACATACTAGGTGAGCAACACTAGTTCATGAACAGGCACCAGATAGCCAATGATGAGCCATGAGATGCAAGCTGGCACCTTGCTTCTTTGATGTCAAACCTCATCCCTTGTACTAATTCATTGGTCAAGCCCTTTTCTACATGTCCCATAAGCTTAACATGGAATGCTTGTCAAAGGAATAAAATGAAAAATGCATATTTTTCATCTTCCATAGAAAGGCATGGGTTTTTATGTGCTGTAGCTAAGACCATCACCTTCTTCGTGCATCAAACATTCCTCCACCCTGCCACACTATACTATACTATAGTGATACTTAGAGAAAGGCTTGTGGCAGGCATTTCCCATTTGCAGATGTTCTGTGTTCAATGGACATTCCATGACCTTCATGCAAGCTGGAGAGTTAAACCAGAGTCCAGACCAAACTTCATAAATTTGGTTTCACTGACATTCTAGTTTTTCTTTCATGATTCTCTCTTTCACCCAGACTGTTTTGTACTTACACAGAAAAGGAATCTCAGTACAGATTGAAGGTGCTTTATTTCCTGATATGCTGTTCCAATGCAAAACTCTGTGATGCTTCATATTTAAGGATTTCTTCTCCTTTCTTCATCCCTAGGTGTGTTCATTTTTGTACCTTTGCCAAGGATGCCAGTGGTACTCAAAAGTGCAAATGTTTACTCAGGAAGATCAGTTATTATTTCATGATTTCATCTGATGTAGAAATAAATCGATACATCTGGCTCATTAGTTTCTAGCTTTTTTAAATGTAGGGTCATTCACAAATTGGTTCAGCAGGTATTGGCTGACAGGGGCAAGCTGTCCTTCAGATTCGGGCCTTTAGTAATTTAGGCTGTCCTGCAATAAATTCATGAGATAGACGTTGACATGACTTGCATGAAAATTATCCGATTACTTCTAGAAGATAGAGGAGAGCAGGAACAGCATGAAGGATGCTCTTCGGTGTGAATGCCTGCCTGTTGTCCCATGGCCACTCCTTAGCATATTTGCTAACCAGGGTCCTTTCCCCTTACTCCCAATAATTGTGGTCACATGATGCTCCAAGATTGATTTAATGCACCAAACACAAAAGGATGTCTTGAGCCAGTGAATTATTTTCACAAAATGAAACATACCAATCTTCTGCTGATGGGAATGCATTTGGCTGTTCTTGCTCTTGATTCCATTACCACAGATTTTGGCCCAAATCCATGCCCAAAAATTGTCACAGCAGGGGAATCTGAATTTTTGGATCATGATTAATCTATTGAACTCAGGACAATAATGTGAATCCAATCATCCTAATTTTGCTCTGAGACAACTAATTCCTGGATTTGATTATTATATGAATTTGCACTGAGTTGCAGTTGGCAGAAAATGTGAGGTTAATGTAAGGTTGTTTGCAAACTAGTCCAATAGCTGTTCACCATCTTGGACAAGGTGTTTGCTGTCTATGAAATTCAGGTTTGCCGTGTTTTGAGCTGTCCTGCAGCAAATGTATGCAATAGAAGATGATAGGATTTGCATGAAGAGATGACACCTTGGAGTGGGAGAAAAGCAGGATCAACTTGAAGAATGCTCTCTGTGTGATTACTTCTCCTTAGCTTGTTTGTTAACTGTTCCCCTAAAAAAGAATCTTTCACTAGCATATTCCAACCTTCTTGATATGTCCAGGAATATTATTTGCACTATCTGGCAAACTAAAATATACAAAATGATATGTAAGTCCATCTAATATTGTATATGTATTATTATTTTATTATTTTATTTTTATTATTATTATAGTATTATTATTACTATATTATAGTATCACAGTATTATTTTTGCATCTAAAAGTAAAGCTATTGGTATGGAATGATGAAGTCATTTACTTGAGCTGTAAGTTGTTGAAAAATCCTAAAGGTAGCAATTGAATAAAATAATGAATTTTATTCAATCCCTGTGCAAATAAATGAAGTTTTCTAAATGTAAGTGCATGAGGTAAATGAGAGAGTGTATTTTTTTTATGAGTACCATTCACCATAGTGCACCAGAAGCAAAAAACTCAGCACAGGGATGTGTAAAGAAAAAAAATCAGTAAAAGATTTTAGGTATTTAAAGTATGGATGTTTCACAAAAATGTTTACCATTTTGAATTGCCATGATTCATTATTTCAATGAGCATTCACCTCAAACAAAAAAAGATTGCAGAGAAACTCAAAAATTTTGCCCTGATGGAAAACAAGTTCCTCTATCTGCAGAACATCCTCGATGACATCGAGAGGTTTGTACTGCTGCCTTTAGTACTTCCTGTGGAATGCCTCAAACTGCCTGTTGACTCATTCCCTTGAGTTCGGCAATATCTGGCTTGTCTCAAAGGCTTCATTCTTGCTGTATCCCCATAGGTAAAAGTCAAGTGGACCAAGATCTGGGGATCATGCCTGCTATTCAATGTCATCTCGCAGAGAAATGAGGCTCTGAGTGAATCTCTCTCTCAGCCACTCAAGACTAATGTGGGCAGGATGATAGGTTGCCTTATCTTGCTGGAAAAAATATACTATTTGTGCATATTCAAGTATCATTTAAGAGGACATTTTTCTGGCAGAAATCCTCATTGTGGAATATTTTTCCAGCAAGATGGGGCAACCTGTCATACTGCCTGCATTTGTCTTGAATGGCTGAGAGATTCACTCAGAGACTCATTTCTCTGTGAGATGACATTGAGTGGCTGGTGTGATCCCCAGATCTCAGTCCACTCGACTTTTACCTGTGGGGATACAGCAAGAATGAAGCCTTCAGGACAAGCCAGATATTGCAGAACTCAAGTGAATGAATCAATGGGCAGTTTGAGGTGTTCCACAGGAAGTACTGAAGGCAGCAAAACTTCTCTCTACATCTTCCAGGCTGTTCTGGGGCTAGAGGCACATTTTGAATGTTTTCCACTAGAACAATATTTTTTTAGTTTCTCTCCGATTTTATCTTTGTTTGAAGTGAATGCTCGTAATAAAGAAGCTATAGCAATTAACAATGGGAAACATTTTTGTGAAATACCCAATCCACCAAAAACATCCTATATGGCTGATGTTGAATTAGATTGCAGCTTGTCCACTTAGAAGTGACTGTTAACCTTGCTGGAATTGCATAATCATACGTCCTTTCCTATAACTTTTGACATTTTTGTTTCATTTTGCTCAAGCTTCCAATGTTGCAGATATTCATTCAGCTATTCACTATGAAGAGTGGCTTTGTCTATTCTCCTGCAGCTAATCCGAGAAAGGGTGTCCACATCCACACTACTCCTGTTGGCCCACACAGCCCGGTCCCTAAAGAGGATGTATGTAAGACGTCAAGCAGTGATTTTGAGGTCTGATTGGCCCCAGCAGAATGATTGGAGTTCTGAATTTGCAATGTGGCTCAAGCACTCTGCACAATCCTACCAGGTCAGTAGCCATCCAGGAGTTTCCATTCCTACTTAGGACATGCGTGGTGGTAACAAGAATGTACCATCACCATAGCACCTTCAATGGGTCTTGTCACCTTTTGCAGTCCTGCATGATTTTGTTTGGCTGTCTCCAGAAAAAGTATCAATTAAAATATGTGAGACACATTCTAGCTAGATAAAATGAATGCATCTCAATGAATCAAATTATTTAGTGATAGTGTTTCACTTGAGAATGCTGCATGCCCAGCAGCATCACAGCCAGCCTTGCTATCCGTCTTTTTTTCAATGATGCAATAATTTTCTTGAGTGAAGTCTAGCTGAGCAACCAAGCTTCCATACGTGCCTATTTGGATTTTCCCTCAGGGCCTTCATCTCTGAGTGCAGTAGTCAACATGGGAATGGAAATGATAGTGCCAACGGGATTAATTTTTTAGAGTGAAGCTTCACTTTACCAAAAATATGTTCATAAAAAATGTTAATTTGAACTGAAACAGAAAATGCTGGAGTTGAGAAGATAGAGACAGGATGAAAGTAACACATAACCTTGATGGCACATCACAACAGCAAACAGCTCTATGAATACCTTGAATGTGGAGTTATGCACTTCCTGTGTAGCACTAAATTTGTGTGAAGTGTTTCAATGCTTTGTCAACAATCTGGTCTTGCACAAATGTGCAAAGGTATCTATGGCATGAAGAGGAATGCATGGCTTTCATACAAAGGAGACAAGGATGTTTTGTTGTGCATCCCCTGCTGTCCAAGGAATCACACAGTGACCTTTGTTGTAGATCACCGAGGAAGAACTTGGGGGTCTGCTGAATCATTGCTCATGGAGGATGCTTTCTGATCAGCAGTTCAAGCAAATCCACATCAATCCAAAGCAAAGACCATGAGACTTTTTTCATCATCTTCATTTGAGCAACAAAAAAAAAGTATATAAATAATTAGAAAAATTGGAACAGGCCTGGTCCATGTTCATACAACAGTGTGGCGCAGGATGGAACACAAGGATGAGCAAGGAGGCAGAGGAAGGAATACTGATGACGAACACCCGTGTGATATTTGCTGCTTTTTTTCTTCGTCGTCTTAGCTGCACTTGTTTGCTGAGGTAGACTTGGCTCCGTCTTGCGACATCACATCTTTGGTCATTCTTCTCTCATCCTCCTTTCATCACCTGTATTCATCAGTTATTGAATTATTGGTTGATAAATTTCAAGGAGTGAATAAAGCTCTTCAAGCAGCTCAACTTTGGTCAAAATGAAAAAAGCAAGATGCTGGAGACTCACCGTGTCAAGATACATCTTGATTTGATGCGGAGGAGGAGGACGAGGCGGAAGACGAGGATGAGGAGGAATGAAAGGAAACGGGGTCGGCTGAATATTGGATCCCACTCCGTCTCCTTTTGTGCTTGTAGTTCATCCCTCTCTCTCCTCCATTACATGCTATGGGAGGGAAGACGAGACTTGCTCTTAAATGCTGCAGTTTTCCTGGTTGCAGTGTCACTACAAGGAAAGGATACTTACGTGCATGGAGATGAACTCGAACTTTGGTAGTGGCAGTGATGCGAGTTGTGAATGGGGTATGGCTGCTACTTGCAGAATTGCAACTACTTCCATAATCACCACTGCTATCCGTATTGGAAGATGGATTAATGCACGATCCCGCATCAGGAGCGCCGACCTGCGCCTCGACCACCAGCTGTGGCTCGACGACGATCTCGTGCGAGCTATGCAAAGATGTAGGCTCTTCGGTGATGGTGGACAGGGAGAGCTGAGACGGCCGTCGTTTTCCTGAGTCTTTCCCCCCCTTGTCCATACTCCCCAGGGTCGACGGTGGAGGCGGCGGCAGGAAGTGCTTCGTCTTGGTGCAGCTCGGTGCCTTCTTGAAATCGTCGGCCAGGACATCCATCACGCACCAGTCCATGTTCCCATTTGCCTGTAGACAAAAATGGACGAATGTAACGAATGGCATAAATGCATTCTCCGACTCAAAGAATCGCGAGAACTCTCCAGCAGCCCTCACATGGAATTCTGGAGGAGGACCGATGAGGGAAAGGATCACGGGCAGGATAAAGCCACTTATCAAGGCACTCAGGACCACCAGGACTAGAAGCACCACGAAAAAGTACCTGCAGAAATTGAGAAAATAAGCATTTAACGATCGAGTCGCAGTCGCACCATCTCGAAACCGAAATCATGTCACGGATGCCAACCGAACGATGAAGTCGAAGGGAGCCGTGCCGAGAAGAGCGAGAGCGAGAGCAGACGACACGTGAGCGTGAAGAAGCGGAGGACCCAGCATCTGAAGGGCGAGGCTCGCCCTTCGCACGCGACCCCCGACTCCTGATACGAACCCCAGAATGAAGAGACACACTGAAGGCCCTGCCATTCCCATGGCAAGGGAAAGCGTGGCGGCGGGGACGGCGCTGAGCCGGAGGCCGAGGAGGACGCTCATGGCCCCCCAGAGGATGGCCAGAACCCCGATCAACACCGCCGCTGCTACCCCGGCGACCCAGAAGGACCCCAACATGAGGCCGAGGGTCAAGGTCACACCACCGATGGCACAGGCCAAGGCCACAGCCAGGTAACCGTGAAGACCCACGTACTGTTCCCAGAAGGTGAATGGAACTCCGCTGGGAAAGTTGGGCAGTCCACGTGCCTGGAATTCATCACAGATTTCACGCACCTGCAAAAAAAAATAGCTGTCACAACTCCTCAGACCCTCATCGCGAAAGATTTCGACAAAGATGTACCTGAATGACGGTGCGTGTGACGTGGTCCGAATCCTCCAGATTGGCAAGGTAAAATGGGATTTGAGCAAAGCGAATGGGCGGAGACTTCGGGATACGAAGATCGGTCTCCCTTGGGACGTGATACCACGGCCTCGGCTGTGGGACGATGGAAGCTTGGGAGAAGGAAGCCGCCAACGCATCGTTCCCCACCCAGGCACTCAGGTAGTTATAGAAGGCCGGAGAGTAGATGATGCCATCGTGGTCCACTAAGCGGACGCGAGTCAGCTGACCGCGGTCCACGGGATTGTCCACGTGTCCGGTTTGTACTAGGAGTTTGTAAGCGAGGATACCATCGGAAGAGGCATTGTCGTGCCATCGCTCCTCTGTGATTGCACCACGGGACCAGTCCTCGTCGAATGCCCTCTGAAGGTCTGATGGGAAGAGAACAGCCAAAAATGAGTCTCAGCGATTATGTAAGCCTATAAGCTTCGTCCGAATTAAGCCTAAGCAGAAGTTGCTCTGAATTGACTATATACACTGGCAACATAATTTTAAGCGTTCCTCAGTGATCTTGAGCACAGAAAAATTGTTGAACTTCTCCCATGGTCTCTTACATCATATCATACTTTCTAGTTTCGACGCCTAGCTTTGGGAGAAGCTTGAATGCGATTGCTGGAGGCCTTGCAACATGCTATTCAAGAGATTTCCAATGGTTCGCTCTGAAATCAAATCACCAACAAACTACTAGAAGAAAGACCAGATGAGCAAGGTGTTACAAGTTCTCCCCCAAGTCAAGTGTGTTGAAGAGTTTAATTTTGACGTCCATTCTTGTGATTTACCGCACTTTATCGCCCTGAGAGCCCACGAGGGTCCAATTACAGGATTTTACGAACATGGAATCACACCGTCGAATACGGAAAGCAGAAAAACGGGACAGACCTCTAAGCCAGTCCCTGAACAGCTGGAGCCAGAAGGGAGGCAAACCCCCGTCGTCGTTCTTGATGATGGCCTCGACGGCGACGAAAGCAGCATGGTAGTCGTGGAGCAACCGCTGCTGCTTTCCGCCGGGATACTCGAACCCTGCGCCCGTGATCCCGTACATGTTGTAGAAGCCGAAGTACTCTGCCTGGGCGTGGAGGAACTCGTGCTCGGCCGCGTGGCGCGGGATGACGTCAGTGAGGGACAACCCGGTCCTCATCCTGGCACTGGCCCACACCCCGGCACTGACTAGACACAGGAACACGCATGCCACCAGGATCCGCACACTCTTCCGCATCACAAACGGAGCGTAGACTCCGGCGATGAAATCCCCGAGCGAGAACGACCGCCGAGACCCAGTCCCGGTCCCGATCCCGGCGTCCGCTTCGAACATCATCTCCTTGGACGTCTTCGGCCGCTCGCGTCTGCAGAGCAGCAAGGCAGCGATGGCAGGGAGGACGAGGAGGGAGGTGAGCGTGGTGAGAACGAACACGATGGCGCATTGTAGGCAGAAGCTGCGGATGGCCGGGAGGGGAATGAGAGCCCCCCCGAGAAATCCCCCGATCCCTCCCAACCCCATCACGAGCAGGGGGAATCCATAGCGTTTCATCGTCTCTCCCATCCATCTCTGTAAGGAAGGCGAAAGCAACCGGGTTCGTCTCATTTCAGTGACAGAAGAATGGATGCAGGTTCCAAAGACAAAAAAAAAACCTCCCATCCTGTCCTTGGTACTCTACTACCCCCCTAGTACTCCTGTCCTCTGTCACGTGCCCTTTCTGAGCTGAATGCTAAGCAGTGTAACCCCCTTCATTTGTCTCTCGCGACGAATGAACCCCATAAAGTCCTACTTCTATCCTTACGATGCTCATACGAGCAGTATTTGTAAAAGAATTCGCATTCGGTACAAGATACACACAGCCACTCCTCGAAGGAAACGGCTGGGGATGGGAACTGGAGTGGAAGACTCCAACTGCATCACAAACAACCTGTTATATATAACGAGAAAAGAAACCGCCTTGGGGGGCGAAGCCCGAAAGAAAAGACGTCCCTGCAGGTCCCATCAATCAAAGAACCCACCGATTCTTTCCAGGGGCACGGGTGTCAAAAAAAGAGGAATTCAATCAGGTGTGCGCGTATGAGATGGGAAGAAAGAAAAGGCAAGGGAAAGTCGGAGGGGGGCCGATGGAAAAGCGAGGGAGGGAAGAGATGTTTTCAAAGCGGGGGGAAAAGAGACGTCAAAAGGGCAAAGGAAAGAGAGAGAGAGAGAGAGAGAGAGGTGACAATGGCGGGACAAACAACTATATAGCAGAGGGAGGGGATGTAACTCACGGAGACAGGGATGGATGTATTGCTCTGCAGGTGATGCAAAGTGAAGAGGAGGAGGTAGAGACCGTCCACTCCAACACCCAGGCACAGGTAAGGTACAATCTAAATTCACAATACACGAGTTGACACTTCACTCCAGAGGCACAAGAAAGGGAGAAGAAATGAATTAAGCTATTTGTAAGAGCAGCAATGAGCCTCGGTTCAGTGAAATAAACAAGTATTCAAAATAAGCTATGTCGACATGCCATCTTTACTTTTTTATATTTAAAATTGAATTATACACGGAATTGCCTTTCGTGTAATATTAAACGTTACCACCCCTTGCAACGGAAAAATACTGATATTAACAGATTAAATGAACAAAATAACGGCCTTTACCTATTGAGACAAGAGGAAAATAAAAGGAACCAAGACAAAGGCCAGTGGATTGGCAAGCCTCCTTCGTGGACACAACATAGACGATGCAGACAAAATAGAGCACATGGGGATTAGCAATCGCAAAGAAAAAATGACCCAATGCTGCTCCATGAGATTCTCCATTTATTTTTATATTTTTTCCCCCACAATATTAAAATTGTACCGAACCAAAAGCAATTCAAGTTTTCCTGAGTCGTGGTAAAATACTTTTGGGGGTTTGCCGCAGTGGTATGAACAAACGTTGGGAACTCTCTCGTTAAGAACCTCATGAGGAGGAACTCTTTTTTTTGAGGGGCACTTGCAAAAAAAAAAAAAAGCAACTCACCTGGGTGGTGGTGGCATTGAAGGGGATGGCGAGGAGGGCCGCGAGTCCGAGGCCGGCGGCAACCGCGAATCCGATGGCGAGCACGCCGGTGAGGCCGATCCAGGCGAGCCTCAGGGACCAGGTGACGGCAAGGGTGTAGACGAGCATTCCCACCACTCCCAGGCACAGCCGGACGGGGGACACGTCCGAGAAAGAGCTCAGCAGCGTGTCCAGAGAAGAGGAGGAGAAGTAGAGGATGCGACCGCCTCCCGGTCCCGATCCCCGTCCCCTGAGACTAAGGAAGGCCTCCAGTTCCGCCTGGAACTCCTCCCCCCATTTGTTCAACACGGCACGGGCCTTCTCTACGCTCCACTCCATGTTATGCACCTTTTTAACAACAAAGACTTTTAGAATTCCAGAAGCCCCTCGAGGTCCATATCCTGCTCCTGCAAGCTGCGCAGAGGCCAATAACCTACCAACTAAGAAAGTCATTTGCTCAGCAGAGTTACCAGGACAGGAGTCAGTCAGAGCAGGAATTTTTTTTTCAGCAAATAGCCAACGGAAAGATTTTACACTCAAATGCTACGGGAAGAAACTTCACAGCGAACCCCAGAGAAAATGGTTCATCCCCAAAATGCCTACGAAAAAAGTTTTCAGCCAATAACCCAGGGAAACACTTTAGACAATAGTCATGGATATGAGACTTCATTAGTAAATTGGCAATAAGAATTTTCTCCGAGGCAATTGTCTATTTAAAAATAACCGTCATAACCAACTGGCTGCAAAAATTGCCCGTTCAGCCCTGAGACTCGGGGCAAGGTTGCCCCGAATACCCCCATTCATCCATAAAATAAAAATATATATATGGGTGGCGAAAGAGAAAAGATTACTATTAGTACCTTGTACATATCAGACCAGTATTCAAAGAGGTCTCGTTCCCCCATGAGCTGAATGACGGACTGGATGGCTTTGGCCTTGCGAATGTGGCCCGTCCGATTCTTTTCGAAGCCGCCGACCACCAGCTGCTCCGGCCAGTGCATGTAATGAGTGGCAAAGCCATAGCAGCCCCCCGTCAACTCTGCCCCCACGTCCGGGGATCCCTTGTCCTTGTTCGGGGCCGTCGGAGGGCATTCGGGATCCTCAGGATTCAAACAGGGCTTTTCCACGTATCCCGACGTGATCCCGGCCCGCTTCAGAAAATCCGTGAGGGTGTCGTAGGGAAAAGGGAGCTGCAGGTTCTTCAGTTGATCCAAGAGGATTCGGGGGTGAAGGCTCTTCCACTGCACACCCGTCGCGACCCCCCTTTTTTTTTATCGAGAGACAAGGGGGAAAAAATAGTTCAATTTGAGGGGGCATTTTCGCGCGGAACCGGTTCTATATACAAATGGGAAGGAGTCATTCTTACGGGACGGAGAGAGGGAAAGCCGGTCCGAGGAGTTTGGATCCTTCCCAGAAGCAGTCAAGAGGGGTGATGATGGCACAGGGCATGAGGCCTTCGAGGATCTGGTCAATGTAGAAGGCGTCGAAGCTGGGCACGGACGGGGCCACGCACACGTCCGTCAGCTTCCACGTCGCATCGAACAAATCCACCGTGACGCGTGTCGCGATCCTCAAGGCCTCCTGGTGCAACAGCAGCTCTCCGGGACTCAACACATTGTTGTTGGGGAAGACCTGGATGAGGATGTGGTTGATGCTCCCCGATCCCTCCCCCAGGCTCTCCTCCACGTACGACAATTCCCTCGCCAATCTCCCACCCTCTGCGAGCGGATGGTCACACGTTACGGATTCGCACAGACAGCTTCCGTCGAGACAAAGGACACGCAATTCGGGTCCACCGTTGACCCCTGATCTCGTAGGACAAAGGGCGGGAGGGGGGGGGGGGGGGAGAGAGAGAAAGAAAAAAATTCGCCCTCTGCCCCCCCCCCCTTTTTTTAGTCTCACGCTTCTCTATTACCGCTGTACCGGTGGTCATGCAACTAGACAATAAAAAAGCTAATTTCCACGGGAGATTCTTTTTTTCACTCGACGCCTCCTGTCCATGACCACTTCGTATTAGTTTCAAGGGGATGGCAAGTTGACAGGGTGTACCATTAACCGTCGGAAAGAGAAGGGCGAATGCATACCAGTAAGCTTGATGATATTCTTGTATTAAAAAAAAATACTGATAATTAAGTGCGCAAGTCTGTACTCATTATCAGCATAAGTACAATTAGCAACAAAAAAAAAACTTAAGGAAAAATAAAGGGGGAATTGCGGCCATGAAGAGACTCGACCTCACATCATACGAATGGAAGAGCGAAGATAATTGGAGCTATTGAAAGCGGGAGCTTGCCTTGAACCCAGAGGGCGTTGAGGTCGGTGAGAAGGTGGGAAGACTTGAGGCCGACACAGAGAGTGGCAAGGACGAGTAGGGAGACGAAGAGGGATTTCCCCGCGTGCCTCCCCAAACATCCACCGAGTCCTCCCAGTTGAGCGTGCCACCACGCCCTAACCACAAGGGACCACATGTTGCTCCCTTCTCCGACCCCTCCATCTCCGTTGGTCTGCGAGGAGAGATACGCCATACATACATTGTCATTAAAGGTGAGAGGAGAGACAAAAAGGGAAGAGAAAGCCCTGGAATGGTGGGAGGGAGAAAAAAGAAAGAACCGGAAACGCACGCCTTCTCACTTCCTGCTTTCGGCAAGAGGGGAGAAGGTGCCGACGACAGATTAGAACCTGCTGCTTCCATCACCTCCGCCCAGCCTAACCTACCACTAGCGCAGACCGTCTCAAACAGGCCTGCATGCGCTGCACGCGAAGAAAAGGAAATAGCGGAATCTCACTTTTCTGATGTGAGCTAAGGCCCGAGGAGCGTCCACCCAAGTGGGCCTGGTGAGAAGCAAAGGATCGGGGATATCGCATGGGTCCTCGGGATCCTTAACGTTTCGCACATGCTGCTGCTCGTCACATTCACCTGCACGAGTCTGCTTATCTGGGGGTCCGGGGAACTCGGGCATAATGAGCGGGAATGATCAGCGTGGACCACATAGCGAACACGGCATGGAACACGGTCGGATGCGGAACGAGGACTGACTGAATCGAGCGAGAGAGAGGGAGGCACGAGAGAGGAAAGGAAAGGAAGCGAGCGAGGGAGAGGGAGAGCGATGCCAGCGTCCTCTCTCTCGCCATACAAAACTCAAACGGCCATTGGCTGCGTAGGGCTTGCCAAACAACGACCTCAACATAGTGGACCACACAGGAAGAGTTGCCGGACCTTGCAACCGCCTCCGCTTTTTCAGCTTCATTCCATCACCCTTTGCTTTGGTGCGTTCCATCCGGTTCGTCCTTGGGCCTCGCATTTGGTGGAATCAACTTCTCACTTCGCCCACGATAGAAATGCCACATTTTCGTGACCACGACTGCTTACGCCATCGGAGGTGAATTCCATCGTCTCGGTCTTTCGCCGTGGAGGGACGAAGGCGGGATTCCGAGGGAGATGAAGAGCGGAGATAGGAGCGGGTGTGTTGCAAGGTCGGCGAATATTCCGGTAAACGAGCCTTGGGGTGCACGGGAGAGCCGTGGGTGGTCCCACTCTTCTGCCCTGTCCCCCCGGCTCTCAACTAAAGGAATACGAATATGCCATCTTTTCCTCCCCAGCCTAGACCTTGGCTCCCCTACTTTCTTTCTCCTCTTTTCGGTGCCAGAGGGGAGAGAATATGCTAGCGCCGCGTTCGCCGAAAGACGTGAAACGAATGGCACGCACGCGCATTTGGCATGATGTAGCGCCCATGTCTTCAGATAAGGATCCGGCCGTGAAACAGAAGGACGTAGACGAATGGGAAGCGATTGAAAAATCCCACAGACGGAAAGAGATCGTCCTGCCACATGAAGGATGGGAAAGTGTGTCGTTGGGACGTCTTCCATCCCGTCGTTCGCTTTGTGACAAGATTCCGACCCTGGAATGTAAAGCGATCCGTAGCAGTCGTGGCTCATTTTTGTGAAGAATGAAGGGACGCGATGGAAGAAAGGAAATAGAATGGGCAGGCGAGGGGGAAGAATGCGTGCCGAGGGGCATGTACACTCCCACCATCTACCGAATGAATCCGAAACTCGTGGTTCCCCCTGCACAGTAAAGGTGACAGACTTTCCCCTCCAAAATTGGCGTCTAATCATACGTTACGGTGCATTGTCTCTGCCTCGACGCCCCGAACAATTCGGGAACTTATAATCTAAGTAAGGGGTTTTCCCGGCGCGGCACGAGGCCTCGGAGCAGAATCTTGCTGCAACGAAGAGAATTCTCATCCTTTCTCGCCTTCCTTCGTGCGACAGAGAAGCGAGAGAGTTGGAAGTGTTGTTTGAAGAAGGAGGAAAGAGATGCGTTGATGGAAGTGAGACATGAGAGGAGACCACCCAGGCAGACCACAGGGGAGGAAGATGAGACCACCCAGGGAGTGCGGGCCCACCCACCGCGATGACACCGAGGGCCACCCGTCAAAAATCCGACCTCACCTTGGTGTTCGGAGTCGTCTCTTTATTTTTTCAACCGTCTCCCCCGGGGGCATCGATCGATCGCGATCTTTATCTTTTACTTATAAAATGGATGGGTCCAAGTTGGTGAATTGGGCCTTCGCTACCATTCGCGACGGACAAAAATTCAATTCCATTGTTCTGCAAATGAAATTTAGAGAAGTTCCCAAAGCAAAAAAAAAAAAACAAACTTTCGAATTAAGGAACTTTTGCACACGAGGTTGTGTCGAGTCTTGTCTATATAGGTTCTTCGCATTTTTTAAATCAGGGATATACATCCTACCCATCACCATATTTTCTTTCAGGATGACTACCAAATAATACGTGCCCTATCAGGGCAACACTAATTTCCCCCGAGTACAATTGCATAATTAGGTTTCACTCCAGCCAATCGTACCTTCCTCAAGTGAGCAAATTTGAGGAGAATTAAAGATTATCGAATCTGAATCACGATTCAATTTGAAAATTGAATTGTCGATGAAATCGAGGATTCGCGTTTCGAATGAGGTTGCATTCCAACTAGATGTGAACGATTCGTATTGGATCTGGGATACAGAAAGTACGAAGATCCGAGCTCTCCACCCTTTGGATGCTGGATTGCACCTGTATTGAAGAGCGCGGTTGCATTTGAAAATATCCTATTCCCACCCGTCGATCTGTTGTGCCTGCTGCGGTTTCAGGAACACAAAATTCAAGAAAAGCTTGCTGAACGGTGGCAGGAAATGAATTCGAAAGGATAATACAATTCCATCGCATTCGCAAGTCGAAAGATTCGATTCGAGTTTGAGTCATTCAATGCACAAATTTGTTACATTCTCGTCCATGGTTTGATTCAAACTTACGGGAGAGTCATCATTCGCTGTAAGAATCGTCGCTTCAAACCGGTGGTGATTCGGATTTGATTCGAGTCTCATAAAAGTCTGATCTGGCTATCTCTGGGAGAAAGAGAACTAGAAAAACGATATTTCCGACGCAATGCCAAGATGTCCCCTCTACTTTGGCTAGACATCCTGCCGCCTCCTTTGAAATACTTGGGGTGACACGACGCAGCCGAGATCACAGCAAACCACCGTTGTTTTATTAGATGAACTATCTTGCCAGGAACTATCCATTGGCCGAGGATGGAAGACTTGAGATGGCGATTCAAGTGCAGCTCTATCTTGAATCTCGGTGGTGGTTATTTCTGTATGGAATGATGGGAAGTGGACGATCTTAATTGGTGCTGCTCGGTGATGGAAGTTTCGGTCTGGCACGCGGGAGACCGAGATTCGAATTCGTCCCGCGGCGGACCCATTCCTCTTGGGCCGACAGTTCACACTGATGCTAAAGAGTTCCACTTGCTCTCCCCGAGGCTCAACCATCGGTTGCTCTGTGGTTCATAGCGTGAGAAGTTTGGTGCACCTCTATGGCACCCACTACATCAGCCCTTTGTCGGCCAGATGAACAGTGATGGATGAGCCTACCGCCTAGGCGGCGTTGAAGATTCCATCACCTTTTTCGGGACCGTGAAAATGAGGTAAGCAACAGAACGAAAGAGGCCGTACGGAGGTGTGGCAATGCCGTCAGAGGTGTTCGATAACAATCACCTTTCCTCTACTGCATTCAGACGCTTGAGAAATTTGCCTTTGTCTGTGTGTGTCTGTCCCAGTCCTTTTATTTAGGGAAAAAAAAAAGACTGACGTCCATCTGACTATGGCGAGGACGGAAGCAACATTAGCTGTCACATGTTCAGATCCCGTGACTTCCTTATACAGTACTCGAGGTGCCTAGGAAAGCGACTTATCCATTCCATCTTTAGAACATCCATCATACTGTATTCCAGCGGTTCTCAACTGGTGGGTCGCGACCCGGGGTATCGCCATGTTCTTACTGGTCACGTTCTTTTCTTACCTCGACAGGATCAAGGAGGCGAAAAGCAATAGAATAATAAGTGGATAAATCATAAACAGCGATAAATGAGAAAGGCCGAACTGGAGTTAGATGTTCCCGCACACGAGATTACATTTTTTGAAAAGGGTCACCCTCAAAATCCAGACAAGAAATCAACACAGGAGGACAAAAATGAGAGCAGCTTGCGAGCAGACATTCCCATGGTAAGGCAAAAAGGAATGACTCGATAATTGAAATTAACTCTACCCAATGAAAAATCTATCATCAGCACCAGAATTGCAGCATTTCCATATTATTCCTGATGGAAACTCGACGCGAATGAACCTAAACGCCTAAAACTTAACGCAACCCCATATAACTTGTCGTATCTCTTCGTGCGATCTCAATCCGAAGACGGATTGAGACTGTAATACTGCTTAACACAGTACTTTGGACTAAGTCAGGAGCACTGTGCCGCACTCCGATGGCTGAGGTTCGAATCAGGGTTCAAACCATGTCAATGGTAGCTCGCAACGAAGAAGAACTTACTTGAGCAGTCATTAGAGACAGCTGTCTCGTCGCTACTATCTGATATCTCGTCCCGAATTCGATACTGGTGAATACATGGACCAGCCATGCAGAACGTTATTGACATTAACGCTCAAGGTTCATGTCCAGTTTTCCAATTCAACGTTTGGCATTCGCTTCTGACCCTTTGGTTTGCCACGAATTTGGGGTTCATCCTTTCAATTTCAACCCTTTCACAATTTCAATCTTCCCAAGTTCATTTTTTTCACAGGGAGCCGAGATTTGTGATGGATCACATTCTGAGTTCGGATCAAACGCTTTGAGTAATTAATTGACAATCGTGATTTCAAATTGATATATATACAGGGTGGGCCAAAAAAAAACCAAAGCTGTCATTTTTGGTGAGTCGTCAATCTCATTGTACGATAATAATTCTGGTTAAATTTGATAGGCTTATAGGGTGACTCAATTGGCGTTTTAATGCCGAATTTCAGCCTTCTGGCTCTAAAATTATAGGAGCTGTAGTTATTTTCTGATGAGCCACGACAAAATTTGCTGTCGAAAATATCAATGTGAACCTGAGGCCAGGATGAAGGGGAGGGCGAATTCATAACCTTCCATCCCTGCATGATGCTATAGAGGAAGATTGAGAAGCACTGCCTCAAAGATTTATTGACCGAGCCATTGACCTGTGGCGTTCCAGACTAGAGGCTTGTGTTCAACAGAATGGAGGCCACATGGAGCACCTTTTGAAGTGAACCTACCTAAATCAAACTGTTTTTGGCATTTGTGCATCTTGTTATCGTTCTGTTTCTTTGCTTGTTTGCTTTGTCAGTTGTAAGAAATTGTAAATTAAAATGAATTAAAAATGTTAAAATGTTAAGTTTAAATTAAAAATGAACATTTACTTTTTTGGAGATGAAAAGTAAATGAAATGCCATTCTCATAGTTTTTGAAAATTTGATTTGAAATATGGCACACCAGCTCCAATTGAGCCACCCTATATGCCTACCAAATTTAATCAGAATCGGCTGCCTACAATCAGAATGACATCTCACCAAAAATGATAGCTTTGTTTTTTTTGTTTTTTTTTTTTGCCCATCCTATAGGGTAAAAGACCCAGTGATGGGTCTTTTAATGGCGGGTACTCAGTGATGGACCACTTCGTAGGAAAATTCCAAAAACTAGGCATTTGTTCCATGAACACCTCTGAAGTGTCTATGTGCTTGAATGCTGCTAGCATATGTCACAACATGGGTAGGCTTGCTATGGAAGCCTAGCTATTGGAATTTTAATGTACTGTGGCCCATCACTGGGGACCGGTCCATCATTGGGTCTTTTACCCTATATATAATTATTTTTACTCTTCTTCCTGCCAATTTCATCGTTATTTATTACATCCTTTTTGTCTGCAGCCGGAGAACTCCCATTAGTTTCTCAGCTAGGGAGGTGAAATGGTGGATGCTGTATTTTTTGTAAGCGAAGTTTTCCTTCCTGCGTGCATTTTCTGCGCCCATTTTTTGAATATTTTTCTTCTGTCACACTTTTTTCCCCGTTTTTTTTTTTTGATCCCATGATAGTGCCAAATGGAAATTTGGTGCAGCCAAATAGAAAAAGTTGCCCTGTTAATTTTTTTGGAAAAAACACAAATTGAATTTTATCTGAAATTACAGGTCAAAGTTAAAACCTTCTGGCATTTGACCTGTATTTTCATGCAATCTCCATGAATCACGAATAACGGATACCCTTCACACGGACACCCTTCCTACTTCACACTTAAAAAGGGAGGTTTCATTTTTTCAAAACTTGAGCTAGATCTCTAAGTGATGATGAATGTAAGCCAGTGTCGAAAATCGCGCAATTATCGGATCTTCCGTTAATGACATTGCTCATTTATAGCGCCTCGTGACAGATCAGAGGAAAGGAGAAAAGAAATCCCGTAGTCCCTTCGCACTTCACCTTTGGAAATTTTAGATTTAGAAATTTCGAAATTCTTTAGAAATTTAGACATTTTTATTTGCGTTCTCACATTCCCATTTCAGCGTGCCGTTTGCAAGATGTTAAGAGAGTTTGAGAAGTGAAGACGGAAATGGAAATGCGACGGGGAACGGAAGTGGGCAACCATTCCCTCACTCGTATTTGTGATGCGATCAATGGCGTCATCCCATTTTGGTATTCAGTCCCGGCCCCTCAGACGAGATTCCGCAAACTCTCTCAAATAGCTCTGAAAATCCATCCGGATGTCATAACGACACGTCCAAACGAGCCGAGACGGAGGATGGGAAAGTGATGGGCACACTTTCTCTCACGTCTCGTCTCATTTCGATATGGCTCAGTCGTTTTATATCGCGGCTGTTCCGTCACTGGCCCTGGACAGAAAATATGATTTATCCATGTTAAAGGGGATCGTTCCGAGCGAGATAAGCCGGCAAGGATTTCTATTTAATTAATATTATCCCTAAGTATCCAAGACCATCTAAAGGATTGGATTTAACTCATTTTCGTATTGAAAAAGGACATTGTTCATGTTCTGGATCTGTTTCCGATACCCTTCACCACAATCGAATGAATCATTTTCCCCATTCCTATTCGGATGCGTCTCTGATGAGTCCGCGCGATGAACTGGAGGTAAGGAGAAAAGCGCCCTTTCCTGCTCTTTATTATTAAGAACATCGTCCTCACCAAGAACAACTTCTGTTTTAAATAAGAGCTAGGGTGAAGACGTCCGCGTCAATGTCGAGCTTTCGAAATGTGATTCTAGTACGATGCAATCCTAGGTCCAATGAAATCTCAAAGAAGCTGCCTTTCATTGCAGCAGGAACGCCTCTCGCCAGTTTGGCTCATCCTCCAGGAGCACCAGTCTCCCACCCCATTTCTTCGCCCGGTGTAATGAGCTTGCAACGCCGGAATGCTTTGTTTTGCGAAGGAAGAATTTTCTGGTCATCCCTATCACTCGAAGGTTCGTATCGATAAGGTTGAATGATGTGAGGGGTAAGAGAGAGGGGGTCGCGTTGATTTTCCATACCAGATAAGCTGGGACCGGCACAGAACGAGGACAGGGGAGACTGGACCCAGCAGGGCCAGAGGCCCATTCGGTTAAGCGACGTCACTCCACCTAATAACTCCCTGTTCGATACTCGATTTTACTTCGCCTCATCCATAATCTAAGGCAGGGTATCAAATCCGATTAGGCTGAGGGGCCGGATGGAACCCTTCGGGGGTGGTTGGGAGCAACAGTAAAAAATCCTACACCAAATTTTTTATGCGAGCAAGTTGAAATTTTGCAGCACTTTTCCGAAACTAACCGTTTTAGAGGGCTTCGCGGGCCGGATCAAATAGACTGGTTGGCCAGATCCGGCCAACAGTTTCACGCCCCTGGTCTACGATCAAGTTAAAAAAAGGAACTCTCCCTTTAACTCCTTCATCACCTATGAAACGTGACTCGGCCGCTGCCAGGCGCTCGGCGAAGCAGGCAGGGTCAGGTGGTCTGGACCCCACCAAAAACGTGAGTTCACTGCATGCGCTGCTTGCAATCGCGTATGCGCAACCGCTGCCGTGTTCTTGTTGAAGCATCGCGACCAAATGTTTATCAGAGACGTCTATTACATCCTCATACTCTAAACCAGCGGTTCCCAAATTGTGGGTCGCGCGCGACCAACTGGTGGGTCGAGAAAGGCATCAAGATGGGTTGCGTTCATTTTCCCGGTATAGAAAATCACAATGTCCGCATCCGCTCAGGATAAATCATGTCCTGCAGAAAAGGTCGATCGGTTTTCTTCACGTCATAATGACTTTGAAAATACTTCGTTCTGGATTCCGGTGGGTCGCGAAATTTTCTGTACGTCAGCAAGGGGGCCAATGAAAAAGAAGTCTGGGAACCACTGCTCTAAACGACAATCTGCAACATTCGGCTATTTCCGTAACTCGGCCCTCGGACACGAGGCAATCACATACGAAGGCACCAGGACCCATTATTCGCCTGTATACAAGGCCAACTCGGCATTTTTCGCCACACGATTTGGATATTTCCCTGGTTCGCTATAATGGCGGACAGGAACAGCGGCAGGAGAGACGGCTCCGCAATCATAGCGAACCCAGGCGAACTGGAAAGGAAGGAGGATCCGCTATGATAGCAGAGCTGGTGAAGAAGGGGTTAGGGGTGTTAGAATAATTATTATAGTTTTTATATCTCGCGTCCTTGAAGGGCGGAGCAAAGACTCCAGTGCTTCCTTGTCCGCAAAGCCATGGCAAAGGGGATTTAGCAGAAAAACCAGAGTTGGACTGATGTGGCAGATTTTATGCAATCGCCTGTCGAGGTATCGCAACCTCCGCTTGATATATTTCTTGTGGGGATGGAGACCTTTTCACGTTTGACGTTATCTGACTTCATCTCCACTCGAAGTCCTTTTATCCGAATTCAGAGAATGGACTGACATATGCGAAAGGGCGAGGTTGTAGGGAGAAGTGAAAGCGATTGGTTTCCAATTGCCATGCAGTCATGAGATGGGAAAGGATTTGTCGTGAGAACCCCCCCCCCCCGTACAATTCGAGTGCTCATCCTTCGCGATTTTATCAGAGATCATTGGAGGTATTTGAGTGTTCTCTCCCCCCCTCTCTCACTGCCCATTTATTGCATCGACGATCAAATGAAACAAGCATCAGTCTGCAAATATGAGGAAGCAAATAGCAGCTAAAGGCAAAATCATTATAAAAGGAAGCATTGGCGTATTTTGGCTAAAGATTTGATTTCCTGCACGAATTGATGCTGGGAATTTGTTTCTCAAATTTCCAGCAATGTACAATTCCCATTAGAGGAGAGAAATCTTCATAGCGATTATAATCTATAAAATTCTGAGGAAGAACGAAGGGAGGAGGTTTAAGCAAACGACTGCATCTTTTACCCGCATCCTTTTGGCATTGTCGATTTACGATCTGAGAGTGTTTCTCCTTCTCACCGAAGTCTTTCTCTTCAAGTTCTGGAGGTGTTTAACTCAAATGACTTGGATTATGCTTCGGCTATTAGATCGACTTGCTAGGGAATTGAAGTCACATAACCTATAATCATAACCTAGTATACGGAAGAAGTAAAAAAAAAAACTCTCAAGGAAATGAAGAGAAATTAAGCACCCCTATTCGACGTCTTACTAATCGACATCGTTAAAGATGCAGAGGCAGTTGATCAGAGGTTGGCGAAGATCTTCACACTCTGCCTCCAGAAGCAACAAATTCTGTCAGCCTGGACGAATGCAGTGATCAGTGTATTCGTACTGCATTAAAAGGGAGACCGTGAAGATAGGAACGACGAGTCCATAAGTAGAGGGGTGATCAAAAAGTTCCGGAACGGGATTTTTTTTGACGCTGTGGTGTGGTCAGTCTTTCCGACTGCTGATGGTTATCAAGTTGTTCAAACTAGTCCTCTTTGGCATCTACACAAATTTTACAGTGTTTCTTCAGCCGGTGGAAACATTGCTGACACTTATCTTTTGGAATCACCAGAAGTGATCGCGTCGTGTTTACAATTTTTCTTTGAATGCTTGAAATCTCCTTCATTTCAGCAAACACTTTAGCTTAGGGAACAATAAGAAATTACCAGGAGCTAAGTCCGGTGAGTTGGATGGCTTATGAAGCACGGGGATTGGTAGGTAGGTCAGACGTAGGTCAGAAACCGCTGAAACTGAAAAAGGAAATAAATTTCAGGACATTCAAAGCAGCGTTACGAATGCGCCACGAGCGCTGCTGGTGATTCCAAAAGACGAGTGTGAGCAATGATTCTAGCGGCTGAAGAAACAGAAAATTTTGAGTGGATGCCGAAGAGGACTACTTTGAAGGATATACCCATCAGTAGCCGGAAAGAGTCACCACAGCGTCATAAAAAATTCAGTCTCGGAACCTTTTTTTTTTTCATCACCCCTCGTATTCTGTCTATTCCTTACAGAGCTCTTCGTGAAGATCCCGAATGAAAGGAACACTCGAAGGAAGTCAATCGAAATATCGGGCGGAAATCCGAAGTGGATTCTCCAGCGTCGATAATCTACATCAGGGGTCTCAAACTCGTTTCGGTGTGCGGGCCGCATCGTCAAGGTCGGACCTCTCTGCGGGCCAAAGTGAAAAAAGTCTGAAAGTTTTCCCTGATTGTGTGCAATGGGCCTGAAACGTTTGTCTCGGTGTACGCAGGTGGGTCGCAGGCCGCATTGAGAGCGTTTGCGGGCCGCATGCGGGTCACGAGTTTGAGACTCCTGATCTACATGCTCACAATCTACCGATAAAAAAATCAATAAAACACAGGAGGCCAAAAGACCAGGAGACCACATGTAGACCACGAGAAAGCCCTCAATTCGGTAGAAATGCCATCATTGAAAAACCAGAGTCTAACACCCGTCTGCTCCAGGAAATCTGTAGTAAAGGCATAGCAACCGTCCGATTGCACGACAGTGAAAAGGTTGGTATAAAGAAAACAGACAATGAGGCAGGGAGACGCGATTTAACCAAAGCTCTTCAGGGCCTCCCTCAATTAAATATTCCGGAACTCGAGATGAAAGAACAGCGGTGCAACAAAGGAAGGTTCAAGGGGTTCGAGCCCCCCCAAAGACCTACAGGCAAGGAGGGGGAAGGACGGTGTGTGAACCTCCAAGGCTTGAAAAAACCCTCCCCTCTCCTTCGTTCAATACCCCCCCCCCCCCCCCCCCCCCCCCCCCCCCCCCCNTTGTTGCACCGCTGTTCTTTCATCTCGAGTTCCGGAATATTTAATTGAGGGAGGCCCTGAAGAGCTTTGGTTAAATCGCGTCTCCCTGCCTCATTGTCTGTTTTCTTTATACCAACCTTTTCACTGTCGTGCAATCGGACGGTTGCTATGCCTTTACTACAGGCAAGGAGAGAGACATGAGCATCGATGGAAAAAAACCTTACGATCCTCAGATATCTGACATGATTCTCGAGTCGAATCCTGAAGAAACTGGATGTAATGTTGAAAGACCTAAGAGCCCGAAAGCGAAGAAGTGGGGCTGAAGGTAAAAATGAAAAAAAAAAAAATCAAAGCGATGTTCAATGACCAAGAGCAGAACAACTGGAACTTTTAAACTAATGAATCTACCTCGGACGACAGGTGCGAGCAACCTCGGCTCATTCAGAAGAGGGCGAAGGGAATTAATGCTTGCTGGAGAGCATTTAGGAAGTATGACATCACGTAGAACAATGCCAATCTCCCCGAAGCGAATGGTCTTTCGTCAGAATATTCCGATTTCCGGAGACGTGCACTCTTAGAAAAGAGTGAGCGATATCCGGGAAAGGGAGCGAAACTGGAGTTAGCGATCATACTCCTCAAAAACGAGGAAGTACAATCGATAACTACTCCTTTATATGAGCAGAATCCATAACTTTTTTAAGAGCGCAAAGCGAGGGAGGGAGAGTACTTTTCAAACCAGTAGAAAAAGTTAGTGGTTATCCTCAGGAAAGAGAGAGGCGAACGACATAACTCCCCTATTTATATGAGCAGAATCCATAACTTTTTTAAGAGCGCAAAGCGAGGGAGGGAGAGTACTTTTCAAACCAGTAGAAAAAGTTAGTGGTTATCCTCAGGAAAGAGAGAGGCGAACGACATAACTCCCCTGTTTTTAGGGAGTAAAATCGCTAACTCCAGTTTCGCTCCCTTTCTCGGAAATCGCTCACTCTTTTCTAAGAGTGTGGACTTTGACCAACATCGATAGTAACGTTGACAGGATATCGAGCACCCAAATGGAGCACACCATGAATTGATTGTCCAAGCAACACTGAGATCTGTCTCATTTTCGACAGAGTTTTATTGTTCATGCAGAGTTTCATTTTTGACAATGCATTGGACCATGAACCTCGTCACCCCTTCGACGTCCTCAACAAATCAACATTAAGGGAAAATCGACGAGGAAACTGTGTTCCTTCATTCTCATTCTTGCGTATATCCCCTACCTGGTCCAATCATGATGCTCATTACAGAACATTCACTAATAATGGGTTTCTGGTATAGCCTGGAGATGTTAGCTAATGATCTCTGGTTCCTCACCGAGAACCCGTCTGTCGCTTATCTAAGTCCGTACTTGTTATGGAATCTGTTCTACGGTGAATATCTCCCTTGTGCTTATTACTTTTTGCCGATTGCTAATTCTGCCAATAAACGTGAGCCTCTGAACGGAGCGGAGTGTTTGAATCCTGCTGTCCGAGTCCTCATAGTCCTAAGTCTGGCCTTCACGGACGTTAAGTACCTCAGAGGGTACCAATGCGGAAGGCCCTCAGGATGTTTAGGGGGGAAGAATATTTACACTATTTTTTTTGCATGCTCGCGAAGGTCTCTCAAGCGACTAATTTTTTATTCGGAAGTATGAAAATCAAATAGAAATAGAGTATCCATGCTCGCAAGGTCTACATGAACAGCTCCGAAAGGATTATGAAAATACAGGACGAAAACGAAATCAGCGCAAATTTTCCAATTCCAGCTTTCACTTCAATGATGAGCAATGAGGGCTTTATTCATATTAGCATAATGAACAGATTGACAGATGGGGTCGGCAAAATTAGACGGTGTCAGCCTAAAGAGTGGCCCGACTATACATAATCGGAAACGACGGGAAGTTAATCAATGAAATTTGGCATGGTGACAGTAGCAACCTGGCAAATGTGACATCATTGAAGTCTCCCGATTGCATCTAAATTATTGATAATGTATGGTATGTCTTGGTATGGTTAGCTGCTCTAAAAAAATATTATTCTCCGAAACCCTGGGAAGTTATGCAATCAATTTAGCTAGGCATAATCATAGCTCCAATACCAAATATGAACAATTAGAATTTCCTTTGGGAAACAATCATGACCAAGCCAGAGTGAATTTAACTGAGGATGAAAGACGGCAGGTGCAGAGAAAGGACGAGAGGCATAAGAAAGAGTGACCAGATTTTTTAAGGAAAAACCGGAAAATTTTCAAGGAAACGCCAAAATGTTAGTCCTTGCAATGTGAAACAACCGGGACACCAGAAGGGAAAGGAAAATTCAAACCGGGACTGTCTCCGTAAAACCTGGACGTTTGGTAACCCTAGCATAAGAGGATGGATGGGTGCTTCGCTGGTGTCACCCGGTTTCGTCTCTTCAATGAAGCAGACGAGAAGATACCTTCCTCGCACGGGAAGCTGAGCGCGGGAAGATTACGTTTCGTTCGTAGACTTCTTGGATGAGGGTTGTGGTGCCGACGCTGGCATCTAACGTGCCACGTAACAAACGAATGTTCACCGTCACAACCAGAGGTGTCGCTAAAGTGCTGAAGGAGGTAGAGATGCGATCTGATGCCTCCGTACGGCCTAAAGGAGCAGGCAAAGGAAGCAGTAGCCTTGGCAACATCGGGAGGGAGGGAAAGAGGAGAAGCGGCCTACATACATCTCTAGACTAGTCTGTACATTATAGTTTGACTTCAGAAGACGTTAGAAGAGGGAATTTGCCTTGCTGGTCGCGTCATCTGAACGCAAGACAGAGGCAAGGCCAGTGGTTATTTAGCCTCAGAAAACTCTGAGTCATTCCTCTGGGCCGGGTAGATGCACGCGTGGACTGCGCTAGGATTTACAGGCCTAAGTAACGCCTACACGAGCCACACCACGCCATGGGCTACACTGCTCTCCTAACGTTACTCTTACCCGTAGGCTAGGTGTAGTGTAGGAAGGAGGGGGGGGAAAAGGAGAGGGAGAGAGAGTGTGTGTGAGTGAGCGAGTTCCACGAGCGTCCTTGGAAGGCCTTGACTCCAGGCCTAGGTCTATCGTAAGCTACCAGGGGCGCGGTGTCGGAACCTATGTATCGGATAGGCGCATCTTAGGCCTATCTTACTGATTGTCTTAGTCTATAGGCCTGGTCTTAAGGTAGGTTCTTTAGACATAACGTTGGCCCTAAGGTAGACCTCGCAGACCTACCGTTAGTCCTTTTTAGGGTTGCCTGTCAGGTAATCCTGTTGAGAAAAATAACGTGATAAAGCAGATATTTCTCTGAAGAGTCCTGGGCCTATGAATAAGCCTAGGTTCTTCCAGCTCAAAATAGGATATCTGTGCAAAAAGCACATTTTCAATTTACTGGCATTATTCCAAATGATTTTGTTGGAGGAAATGAGGGTTCTTCAACACAAATTAAAGAAATGTTGCTTTAATAATAAACTCTTTGGATTTATTTTATAACAACACAATTTTGATACAAAGCCTGGTGGATTGCCTAAGGAGTTATCCTCCATAAAATCAAGCAGAGTAGATGTCAGATATGTAAGTCTATGTAAAAGAGTGGCATGTCATGATTGATAGTGATGTGTTAAGCAAAGAATATTTATGTAGGCCTACCTGTGTATATAATGATTTCCTATAAAACTAAATAATATATCTCCAGTTAAAACACAATAGCAAATTAGACTCCTGTGTTTGAAGGACCTGCACTATATCTGAAGAGATTTCTTTTTTTTTATACCAAAGGGTCATGGACTCAGGTCCATTTCACGAAAATTTGTATGGTAATTATGGTGGATAGAAGCGCAGATTTTGATTGAAGAGGCAACAACTTCTAGGAGACAATTCTATTTCCCTTAGATGCAGAGGTAGAGTATGAGTTCTCCTCCACAAATTTTCCTACTTTTCCTACTTGAGACTTCTTTGATTGCTTTCCTTAACTCTTGTCATAGAAAATGTTTTTCCTTGCAGAAGTGTGTGTACTTCTCACATCTTCTGCCCAGCTATTAAATAAGGCTATTACTTCTATAAATATAATAAAGATTTTAATTAGTTTTGCAGAGGCTAATACAACAGGGTTCATGTTAACTTGCTTTAGTGAGTCCCTGACTCATATTTTCTTGGAGGGACTCATATTTGCAAAACATCTAAGTCCATGGGACTCATTGACACCCCCACCTGAACATGTTCCCTCTGAGTTGAAGCTAGGCACCAGGACTTAAGATTTAAAAAAGCTAGTGTGAATCCTGTACAGGTTACCTTTAGGACCTGTTGTCAAATTTCATTGGATAGTGAGGAAAAGAAAGAGGCTGGTCAAATGGTATGATTCTACTTTATTGTTTGTCAAAGACATTTACAACATTTCATTCTGTTAACTTCAACACTGGCAAAATAGACTTGAATATGAACAAAGGTGCTGCATGATCCCTGCATTTGGTGAAACTCATGAATTGGACCTACTTCATTTTGAATCATGCATAACAACCTCAAGGCAGGAATGTACAACCTGAAGACTAATTTCATCCAGAGAGAGAAGATGGCCTCTAAAAAACAGTGCCAAAAACCATGATAAATGAAACCTTCATTAGTATCTGCAGCCCTGGAACATGTATCAAAGTCTCATTTTGGCCCCTTTTAGGATTAAGATTCTGAATCACTGATATGTCTTTATGCTGCACCACACACCTTTTTTTATGGCAGTTAATATTAATATTTATCATGGAAAAATTTAGATTTTGGAGTGAGTTTGGGAGTATGTGTGAAATTTTAGAATGAAACTGCCACATTCCTGATTAATTTTTTCTCACACAAGGAAGTTGTAGCATGTGACCAAAAGAGTCATTCATCCACTTGGGTTTTTTTTTTTAATGTCAGTATTTTGCTGTGGGGTGTCATGCTTTAATATAAGATACCTATGGGATTTAGTCCCTTTTCTCTGCAAGATTGAATAAAAATTAATTTGAGAATTCATATCTATAATCACTGATTGCTGTGGTTACTCTAAGTACATAAATAATTTGAAAAAAAGTTGTGTTTGTAATTTGTCAGGAAAACTACAGTTGAAATTCCAGAGCAGTGCATAATTAAATGAAAAATTAGGTGCCTTCAGAAGACTATTTCTCCCAAGGTTTTAAGCCACTGAGTTGGTCAGGGTGTTTTTTCAATGGTGAAATGTAAAAAATTAATAGTTCATATTTGGGTTGTAACTTTAGATGTAAATAGTAATTATAAACCAGACTCAGAATTTGCCATGAATATTTAGGATATTTTGACTGGTCTTTCTCATCTTCATCAAAAATTACTTTGCATACCATGCTGTAACCCTCATTTGCAGAAAGGTGGTGTTTTATCTCTGTTGTCATGCAGTCCTGAGATATGGAATTGCATAAACTTGAATTTTCTGAAAATTAATCAAATTCATTTTGGATAGTGTGTCCTGTGAAGTAATTTTGGTTTAATCTTTCTCAGTCAGTTTCAGATATTTGAATTTTCAAAGCCTTATCTCTAACATTCATGCAAATACAGGGCATGAGAGGTGTATGTTTGTAATGTTGACTAATAAATTTTGTATAGTACCAGTAGTCAGTACCTAATAGAATAGCCTAAAATAGGGATAGGCCTATTTGATTATTCTCAGGACTTTATAATTATCAACGATTCGTGTCAGTGATTTCTAAGGGTCATGAAAGCCAGTCCTGTCGTGGGAAAAATAGTTCCCAAGGGCCAAGATGTGTGTATCTATGGTTATGGTGTTTTTCCTTCTGATATATGAGGAACAATATGCCCAGGGCAGGAGTGATGCTCTGAGGCCTATATGAAGTGAAAATATACCCAAAGAACTGGGAGTTTTTTGCTTTTCTTCTTTCTTCATAATTGTTGCTTGCTTTGGATTCCCAAAAAATTGTAGGGAAACCTTCATTTCATTCTGGAGATAGTGAGTCTGTATAGGTGTATTCAAGAAAAGGAAACTCATAAAATTTATCATGAGATTTCTTATCTTGGCTACAGAAGGGGGGGGACACCTGCTTCTCATCTTTTTCAACTAGGCTTGTGTTAGTTATACCCTGCGCTGCCCTTAAAAATGCCCTGTAAAACAGATGTGCTTTCCACATTAAGTGCTTCCTCAAATGTGACACTAGAAATTAGAGTTAACCCAATGCTACATCTGACACAATATACATGCAGATGCTTTCACCTCTTCTTGAGAAGATGGCTAATGGGCTTGCAGATGATGGTAATTTTGTTTTCTGCCTGAAACAGGACAATACAGTCCTTCCAAACTGACTTTGATTTTAGATGAGGTATTTCACACCCAAAGACTTTTATGGGCATAAGCATAACTAATATTTGTGCTGTGTTTTCAAAAAGCTTTGTCTCCCACTGTAATAAAAATGTTATATTTGTAAAGTGAATTACATTGACCACAGATGTAAGTTTTGTTTCCATTTGTTGCATGTGAATGCTGAACCTACAGGAATGGATCTGAGGGCTCTTATGGTTTGCCAAAAAGCCATCTTCAGAAGCTTTCAGGGATGAATTTCAATGTGTGTAGGTATGACCTCCACCGATTGTAAAATACCTGGTTGCCTTAAATTTCTTGAACAGGTCCTTGTTGGCATTTACACCTAGTAGCAGTTGTCTATTCATGTGCTGAAAGTCACATCTGTTGGCCTGTAGTGATTTTCATTTGTCCATCCGAGTAGACGCCAGGATCCATTCCTCTAAGTTTAACCTGGTTCAGCATTCACCTACTGCAAATGGAAACAAAACCCACGCCTGAACTGGATGTAATCCACTTTATAGATTTTTATCTTTATTACAGTCAGAGATAAGGCCCGTTAAGGTAGTAAAGTGAATATGTGGACACCCTTTATTTGCGTTCGAATGGGTGAACTCTGTGCGAAGATAACGCAAGCTACTATCTCTGAACTTCTGTGTAAAGCTGAAAGACCAATGAGGTGATGAAATTAAAATGAATTCGTACAGCGGCACCACCACTGTACAGACGCAAAGACCAAGGACAGTTTGACGTTCCACGGCACAACTCTATGCCTTGATGGTGACTGTTAATGGGTTGCGTTTAGAGTGTTAATGCCAATACAGCCTACGACCTGCATTATGTGCAGGGGTGAATATCTTGGTTAGTCCGTACGACACTGAAAAATAGACGGGAATGACGGAACAAGTGCATGCGAATATTATACTAGGATGTGGATAACGCTGGCATGACAGCCCAAGGATTATGGGACGTTGTCGAGGAAGTGCAGGATCTCCCCTCTTACCCGCTCTACAACTGCGCGTTAGCACCCAAGAAGTTACAGGCCTCATAGCAACCTTCCCCTCTGCATGGTCGTAAATTACTTTACGGCCATGCTCTGAATGTTGTGGACAAACCAAGACGCGCCGCAGCGTGTCTGTATACAACTAGTCAAACCGGAAACAGTTCTAAGAGATGATGCTATAATTACTGGCGAAGGTAATCTCCAGTACCAGTAGTTACTTATGTCTCAGAAGTAGGACTGCGCTATTGTTAATGTAAGCTGTGCTGATATGGAAGAGGAACAGTTCTGGAAGTTCCTCCGTGTCAGTATGGGTCATCACATTTCAAGTTTGATGACTTAGTTTCAATATGAAAATCACGCCAGGATGTTTTCATTGAATATGTGGAATTCATTTGTGAGTTAGTGAATAGAATATACTGCAGATCTAGCCGCAAATCATAATCCTAGGGAACGATTGACCTCATCCACTCAAGTCTTCAGCAGGTTTTAGTTGTTCGGAAAGGCACAAATGTCCTCACTGAATAGTCTGTTTCAATTCACGTCTCCGGCTGTGAAGAAGTTGTTGGGATGGAAGCAAGGTGACGAAGAAGAAAAGTGGGCTGAGCGGGCAGTGGATGCCCTGGTGAAGAAGCTAAAAAAGAAGAAAGGTGCTCTGGAGGAGCTGGAAAAGGCCCTTCAGTCCCCTGGTCAACCCAGTCGATGTGTCACCATCCCTAGGAGCCTCGACGGCCGCTTGCAGGTCTGTTTCTTGCACAAGTGCAATATCAAAGTCATAAATGCAAAGTTCATGGAACTTCATGTTGTTGTCGGTTAGGTGTCACATCGAAAGGGGCTTCCGCACGTGATATACTGCCGCGTGTGGAGATGGCCGGATCTCCAGAGTCACCACGAGCTGAAACCCCTGGACATCTGCGAGTACCCCTTCTCAGCCAAGCAGAAGGAAGTCTGCATCAACCCCTACCACTATAAACGAGTCGAGAGTCCTGGTGAGTCGAGCAGGATCATTTTAAAAATTAGGGAAAATGAGATATTTCTGCTGCGTAGCCTTCGGGTAGAGGAGGCGAACGTTTTGCAACTGTGTCCGGTGTCTGCGTTTGGGTCGGTTTTAAAATAGTGCGGCATTATTCAAGTTGGTCTTGAGATTGAGTTCGCTGTCAAATTGGGCTCACATTCGGGTCGGCCTTGAAAACGTAAAAGAACTGAGGTAAGGTTCGGTTTCGGCTTGCCTCTATTGGGTTTGAGTTCAGTTTCTGTGTGCCACAAGGGCTTCCGTTTCAGTTCGCATTCGCAAGACATTGAATATGAATAATTATGAGCTTGAGAAGTATAGGAAATGAGTCAAAACTGGTTGTGAGCGACGTATATAGCTTCACTTCTGGTTGTCTCTTTTGTCCCATCTTGTGTATCGACTCCCTATTCTATAGATTTCTTCACACCTCGTTATCACAGTGATCAGCCCACTTCTTGCCTTAGATGGAGTTCACGTTCCGTTCAGGTTCTCATTCACCGATTGATTCCTGCCATTATCCTATTCGCGTTTTGCTTCAGATTTGCATTCGGCGTGGGTTGGAAAGTTGCGTACCTCAGCAAAATACAGGCATGATTGCGTATGAGTACTAAGTACTTGAATTCATTAATGCCGAAATTTACATCAGGTTCGTGTTCAGTGTACCCCCAGGTTATACCTCCTCAGACTCTAGACGACTAGACCGAGATGCTCACGAAGCAAGCAAGGAGGATTCAGCCTGCCACTTATTCCGCAATCGAGCCTCCTCTGCATTAGCAGCCTTTCATTCTCAGTTTAACAATTACTTTGGCTTTGCCATTGTATCTTTTCATACGAATCTTGTTTCCGTCCATAGTCGGCCCTAGAGACACGACTATGCCAAATGTCATCGGGCGTTTTTCTATAGTCTCAGGAAATTTTAATTGTAGCAAATCCTTCTTCCCCGATCCTCTCCCCCTCCTTAAAAAAAAAAATTCGACGGCACCGTTGATATTTGGGTTATCTATTAAATACCTGTAAACCCAAAGCCTTGTTTTCACGGTTACGGTGTCAAATTTCGTCGCGCAATTCCTCACGGTTACAGAGACTTTTTGGAAAATCCTTCTCGCAGTGTGGTCGCAGTTTTCTTGCTTCCTTATGAAAGAGGAGCGGAAAGAAAAAGAATGATTATTAGTTGTTTGAACCGCCAAGGGCTAGGCGAGTTCCTGGGAAACCCCCGTGGCCTTAGTCCAAGGTGACTCCACTGCACGCTGACGCAGGTGGATGACGAATATCCGGGATTTATTCAGGGCGTCGGTATGAGCATCCACGTACATGGATGAATAGTTGGGGCATGATGAATTGCTCGGTGCTCCACATGCATCGATATCACGAGGGGAGGGAAGGCTCCGTTTCATGACTGCACATGCCGATGGGACATGGAGAAGGAGATAGGGGGGAGAAAGAGAAGACAGGACTGGGTGTGTGAGTGTGGCGCCAGCCGCCTTGTTAGTACCCTTCCCCCGCTCCCTTCTCCTGTTCCTCTCCTCTTTCCTCCCTTCCCTTGCGGACAGTGCGGCGTTGGATTGCTGCAGGACCTCTGACTGTTAGGCCTCTAATTCTTCAAGTATATATGCAACAATATGAGAACATTCATGAGAGGAGGGTTGCAGTCTTTATGGAGGCGTTTACGCAGTGTGTACGTGTAAAACGAATTCCTCGAGAAAGAAAAAAAAACCTGAGAGGTTCAGGTCAAATTGGATCTGGCGTCCGGTTTGCGGTGGGAAGGGGAAGGGGGGGGGGGGGGATGGGCCTCCTTCAGCCAGTTGGTAGAGGCCTACTTGACCCCAGGCCTTAATATACGAAAAGGCTTCGGGGTTTTCCTGTTCGTCTATGCATCTCTGGAGAGGATCATTTGACTCTTGACTCATATTTGGAGTACGTCCAACTCAGGCTATGAGATGAGATGACTGTGATCCATATATCTAGTGACACGAGTCGATTAAATTTTTACTTTTTTTATCCCACCTTTGGATAAGGAGAGAAGCGTGTTACATATTGCAGCCAGTTTTTCGTTTTCAACTTTGCGCGTTTTCGACATTTACCGTTGATGAGGACGTAAGGAACTTCCAAGAACCATGTATGTCAATATGCCCACCTGTGGATGTGAAGAACTGGCGTTTCTTGCCCTAAATCCTTACTTTATTGTTGTACGTGGTGGACCTATCCCGAAGTTCATCGGCTGAGACTCTGGGCTTAGTCGTACTGTTTCAGCATTCAGTGGGACCTGCTCCTGATACAGAATACACAATCTTCACTCACCCGTTCAAAAAGTGGTCATGTCAAACTTTTGAATTTCTAACTGGTGCAAAAACGTTCGCGATCACCGATAAACAATTAAAAAAAAATGCTATAGGGAGATATGTAGCAAATTCATGTCACCCAGCAGTAATACAGATGGTATGGTACAGGGTATGGTGATGTCTTGATTTGCATTTAATTATTAATGAAGAGTCAGCCTTCTAAGTGGGATCTAGAATGAGGTGTGAGTATAACCCACTGACATTCTACTTTCTGGAATTTGCTACAGTTGCTCTCCCATACCATTATTTCTTTGAGCTGTGTGTCTTAGTACATCTGTCTTAGAATTCCATTATTGGTAATAGTACTGGCGGGAACCAAGATGAAAACAAGGCAACTTGAGCATCCTCTCTCCTTCTCTGGCAGAGGTATTTAGTGCAGTAGTATGGAACCTGTTATGTGTTTCAGAAGAGTTTGTCCAAAACCCAGGGGTTTTGGCCTCAACACTGGATTTCATAAAATATATATGCCAAGTGGTTAAAAAAATAAGTTTCCAGCTTGCATGCCTACAGATGAAAATCCATGTACTGTATCAGGGGTTCCCAACTGTAATGTGGAAGGGTCCATTACATGATGTCCTGGAGGTCTGGTAGCTCAAAAGTAAAATTCTAACACAAGAGCCAATAATTGACATTGATTGAATTCATGACAAAGTTCTTCCCACTGGGAGGATATGCCTCAGAATTTCTTGAATGGGAGGTTGTAGAAAGGCAACACGAATGAAATGAAGGGGACCTCTTCAGAATGGGGGAGGAGTATGGAAGGTTGTCTCCTCTAAACCCCTTCTCCTTACTCCTTCCGCTTACTCCTTACGCTTCCTTACTCTCCCACTGCCAAGGGAAAGGACACACGGAGGCCAGGAAAGAAAGAAGGCTCAGGCTCAGGATCAGGGAGGATCAGTAGTCTGGATCCAAATTATGGTCCACAAGTTAAGCACCCCTGACCTATGTCTTCTCTAAGAGTGTTTGTATTTAAATGATAATTTTACATGATATGCAATTCTTATTACTAATATATAAATATAATTACATTTTGTTGTTGCTTTTTTGCTCTTAAACAAATTTTCTTGTTTGTGTTCCTATTAATTAACTTGTATTCTTTTTTGGGTGCAGTGTTGCCACCAGTGTTAGTGCCTCGTCATAGTGAATTTCCACCTGGTCATGGGGTGATGTCCTTCCAACAGATCCCAGAACCATCCATGCCACACAATATCTCCTTCTCCCCACATGTATGTCTCTTGCAGTTCTGTGCAAAGTCAATTGTGTGGGTGAGTTCATTTGTTTGGATTGTGTAGATGAGTTTCATTTGCTTAATTTCCAGGGGTTCACAGGAAGTGGTACAGGGGGAGGTGGAGGCAGTGGAACAGTGAACCAGGGGAATGGGAATCCACCAAGTCCAGCCATGAGCAATGTCTCTGGGGTCCCTTCCCCTGCCCCTCAGAGCCCCTTCTCCAACCCTAGCAAAGGTTTGTTTCCATGGCAATTCACTATTGTGACATTTACATGTCTGAAGTACTCTTCTCAAAGTTGATTAAATTTAGCTGAATTAAATCTGATTACCTACTTTAAGGAAAGGAATTACCGTATTTACTCCAGTATAGTGCGCCACCGTGTATAAGACGTACCCCCGCTTTTGAGGTCCCAATTTGTGTAAAAAAAAGATTCCCCGCATATAAGGCGCACCTCCCTATTTTGAAGCGAAAAGTGTCGGACAAGGGAGATGAATAAGGGGTAAAGCCGGTCTTGAGGTAGGTGGAACCTCGTTTCTTATTCACTGTCCTGACCTTTATCGGGGGGGGGGGGGGCACAGTATCCCTAACGTTTGTTTTATTATCCGTGAAAACGGATGGAAATATCTCCCATCGAAAATTCAATGCGTCATGAGGTTGAACGACGCGATTCATAAGCAAGTTGGGTTTTCTGTTCGTCGGAAAACGTCAGGAGCTTTCTATGAGAAATTATTGTCTCTGGAACGGCCCCTCGGAGGAGGATGTGAACTCCGCGAATCAATTTTCCACGCCGCCAGACACCTCAGATTCCAATTCCGATACCGAATGAAGTCCGCGAATCGACGTAGCCACTCCCTGTTTACTGTTTTATAATTATTATATTTCTCCTGTTCTGACTGACTGCAGACAGTTTCCGCCTCAAATTAGTGACCAATGAGTTATAGGTACGCTGAAAAATTTTTTTCTCGAAAAAGAGAATTTTTTTCCTCGAGTATAAGACGCACCCCCTCATCGAACACAATAAAATATGAAAAAAAAGCGCCTTATACGCGAGTAAATACGGTAGTTCTGATTTAACTGTGTGCCTAATACTTCAACTTCCATTTGTTGCATTAAGCATAAACATATCCTGGGAAATTACTTTTGCAGAGAAATTCATTTTCAGAAAGTCCTGCTGCAATCAGTTATCAGTGCTGATACCTGCAAATAATCTTCACAGCCACACTCTCAAGAGATTTTTAGTCATACCCAAAGAAGGGTTTGAAGAGTCTTTACCATCTGGCAGCTATTGTGGCTGAAGTCTGATTCAATTCTTTGCTGTTGACATGCTTTCTTGACTCTTGCTTTATGTTTCCTCTTTCCCTCTATAATAAATAAAAAACAATGTGACTTGATCTTATTATTCTCATCTAGCGGAAACTCCTCCTCCAGCGTACAGTCCTCGAGATGATACAACTGATGCCATGGACACAACAGCTTCAATTCTACCTGATGTTCAACCTGTTGCTTACCAGGTCTTTAAAGGAAATTTTATTTCACCCTTATTTGAGATTTTCTTCATGGTTTGTTGAACATTGACTTTATCGTAGGAACCAACGGTGTGGGCCACAATCGCATATTATGAATTGAACTCTCGTGTTGGAGAAGTGTTCTATGCTCATTCTCATTCAATTATCGTTGATGGCTTCACAAATCCCTCCAACAACAATAACAGATTCTGCCTTGGCCTCCTCTCCAATGTGAATCGCAATTCTACCATCGAGAACACACGACGACACATTGGCAAAGGTCAGGATGGCATCAGTGACATTTTATATCTTGAACAATATTCTCTCAGTAATCGAAGAAATTTAATGCCTAAGTATTTTGCAGGTGTTCACTTGTATTATGTGGGAGGGGAGGTCTATGCAGAATGTCTGTCAGACAGTGCAATCTTTGTGCAGTCGCGCAACTGCAACTACCATCACGGGTTCCATCCAACCACTGTCTGCAAGATTCCTCCTGGCTGCTCCCTCAAGATCTTCAACAATCAAGAATTTGCATCCCTTCTCTCACAAAGTGTCAATCAGGGCTTTGAGGCTGTTTATGAACTCACCAAGATGTGTACCATCAGGTGAGTCCCTTGCAAAGCATTCAAACTTTGAAGGGGCAGATACAAGATATTTTGTTTTCCTCAGCAGTAGATGCAGTGGTGTTTTCCTAGTTACTGATAAGTGAGAGCATCAATATTCCTTTTGTGCATTTAATAACAATTTTGTGGAGCAAGTTTTCTTTGTGTGCCCGAGCTGGTGTATGTTAGGACTTGTGCCTCTTGTGCAGAAGCAGTTGGCATGTGGGAATAGAAGAGGCAGCTGTAGAAGCATAGGTAGACTTTAGTTATAGGACTTAAGCATGGGGCCCATAGCAAGGTTCTCTTATCCTATTTCCCTAATAAAAATTCTCAAAGCAGGCAAGGCAGTTTTGGACTCGTACACCACTGAGAGGATATACAAGGGTGTGACCAAACTTAAATCCCAGTTGAGAACAGCTATAATTTGCAGCTGGTCCCCAGCTGTAAATTTGGACCCATTCCAACTGGGTAGCAGCTTGAAAGTAGCCAGATCCAGATTGGTTCTGATACTTTTGGTGGAATGAGAATGTTTTTGTTGGCTGTTCATGCTGGAGAAGTTCATGCTTCTGTCTACAGAAGCAGCTGAATTTATGGAAGAAATTCAACTGCATTTCAGCTGGAGGGTCCTCTGTATAAAATTCTTAGCTATTTCCAGTTGGAAATTTCTGGTATTAAAACCAGCTGCATTCCAGTTGGAAAATTCCAGCTGTAAAACAACTGGTCTCTACCATTTTCCAGCTCTTTGCCAGCCAGAAATGGTCCTCATGCACAGCTTTGGTCCAGCTGGAAAGTTCCAATTGGGATTTTAAACTGGGGAACCTCAAGAGTTAGCTGCACAAGAACTGCTGACTTTGAGATAGGGACAGATGACTTGAGGAAAGGTTGAACATGCATAAGGAAGAGTACAATGGAAATTGAGTCCTTGGTTTGTTGTATGCTTGTAAATGTAGTCCTTTAGACCTTGGCTACTTACTTGTCAGCTGGTGACTGGCAATGTAAGAGACCAGCACAAACTCAAACCAAGCTGAATCCAGAAAAGTAAAAGTGTAGAAAATACACCCAAAAATACCCTGAATGAACTCAAGAGAGTTCTTACTGTTCATTTAATGTATTTGGAGGAAACCAAGAAGCAGAATGCAAAGAAAAATAAATTTGCACCAATGGGCCCACATGTCTATGTTCATTCCACTACCCTGAATAGGCAGACTTGATCCCTCTCCTTCTTGACCAGCTCCTTGAGGAGGGGAACCTCCCATTCTAAGCAGAATTGCCATGTGATTAGTCATGCGGATAACTGTAAATCCATAAAGAAAAGTCAGACTTTAGGATGCATAACTCAACTATAGCTCAAGGATCTGGTCTTATCTTCCCTTTTCCGTTTCTCAGTAGATGTTCTCCCTCTCCAAGTCTCTTGTTGGAATTTTCAGCATGAGGCTTGGGGAGGCACTTGGTTTCCATGAGAATTGTGAGTTCCTCAAATATTGGTGTAGATTTGCATAATAAAAAGTCTTTTAGTTTAGCAGCATGCATTGATGTGCCTAAATAAATAGTTCCTGCATAATCAAGTCAATAGTGTCTATTTGTTTTGGTCCCTGAGGTGACTCACCTTTCCCTATGGCAACATTGTTCACCATGAAACAGCAAACTTTTAATTTCACTCATGCCGTCTTCACTTAAACCTGCCCACTTTAGCAATTTTCGGTTGGGAAGCCATGCCTAAACTCTGTTTACATTTCTGTATTTTTTAAAATGTATGTTCAATTATATTCTGTCTTATTTTTTGGGATTCCCTTTTCCCCACAAACTTAATAATATCAGCAAAAATAGACAAAAATCTGAAAAATTTTGCTATTTTTGTGCATAGTTTCATTTCATTCATTTTTTATAATTACAAATACAGATTTAGTGCTGTAAAAAGGCTTAAAATGGTCTATGCCGAATTGGATATACTTGTACATGCCTTTTGGCCAATCACATGAAGCTTTGATACAGTGCATTTCATACTCATGCTGTTGTCTGAGAGAGTCAGATGGCAGAAAGAACACACACAACAGATGCAGTGATCTAGAATACTTCTTTCTTCTTTGGAGAAAATCTTGATTATCTGAAGGTGGATTTGATGTACATTTATCATTATTCACTGAAATGTTGGTGCCTAATTATTTGAATTACTTTATTTAGAAGCAATTTTGTCAAATTAGCCCATTCATTGCTGCCTGGAAGTTAACACATTAAATGCTCTGTGCTACAAGAAATTTGAAAAATAGTCAGTAGGATTAAAACTTTCACTTGACATGCTGCAAATTACAATGCAAATGCACTTCCATAAGAAATTAATAAAATCATGACTTATTAGCACGTGAAGCTAGCACACAGCAAGAGTTGGGGCATGAAATTTTTACATATCATGTAAGCAGTTAATGAATTAATCATTGATTAATTTTGGAACTTTGAATTATTAAATTTTTTATTGCCACTAATTCCCTCCCTTCCCCTCCTGGAATGTGGGAAATTAAAGATTAAGGTTCTCTTTCTTTCTCCTCACAAGATTGTTACTTCATCTTGCATTATTCAAACAGCATTGCCATTGTCTTTGCTTCTTTTCCCCCCCCAAGGCATATATATGTTTGCTGAAAATGCAAAAACCATGCAAATTATCAACCATGCAAAAATGACTGCTTTGTAGAAGCCATTATTTCATCAATTTTGATGTTAAAATATTAGTTTATTTATCCTTTCAGAAGTTTGCATGCCATTAGTGAACTAGAAAATGAGCTTTCAGGGAAAAAAAAAATTAGTTTAAAATTATCAGAGAAATTATGATAGAATAATTGATTAATACAATCAAATTGCTACATGGGATATCAAGTTAATGTGAACTGTGAAAATCAGCTGCGATGAACTACAGGTTGTCACTTGACAGGGAACCAGATTTGATTTTCATGAGTTGATGTTATCTTCAGTACTTAGCTAGATATCAGCTAGTCTTTTATGATTCTGTTGCCATTTTGATTAATAATCAGGCCACTGGTACATAATGCCTTCAGAAGTAGGCTAACTTTTAAAATGGAACAAAGGCAAACTTTTTGAGCAATGTCACCGAAGTTTCACTTTGATATGCCAAAATTGTAACTTTTTTGTGAATTGCTGGAAATTTTGTGAATTTTTATTTATTTACAGGATGTCATTTGTGAAAGGATGGGGAGCAGAGTATCATCGCCAAGATGTGACTAGCACTCCATGTTGGATTGAGGTCCATCTCCATGGTCCACTCCACTGGCTAGACAAAGTCCTCACTCAAATGGGAACTCCCCACAATCCCATCTCCTCTGTTTCCTAAACTCTTTCAATTGTCCCTGCTGTGAATTCAGATTCATTTCATACTCCCAGAAACACAAACTCCATTGTAAATCTCTTTTGAGTAATCTGAAAAAGGGGTTGAATCCATAAGGATATGAAGTTAGTCTGAATTCCCAGTATCTTCCCTCTGCTTTTTTTTTATATTTTTCTAACTCCCATCTCTCTCTGCCTGTCTATTTTGACATCACATTCGTGTCTGCTCATGTGACATGGAACGTATGCATAGCGTATGGGTGTTGTGGTGCCTGAAGAACTTGATGATCTCAGAAGTGCATGTGTTTTTAGTTTTTTTGTGCGGGCATTCTCCAATATGGATTTTTTCCCTTTGTTTTCTAAGATGTGCCATTTTTTGTTGAATGGTTGCTTTCACGATATGCCTTTCATGCTCTTCCAGTATGGCTAGTGAACTTGAATAAAGCGTGTTTGGGCAAAAAGATAAAACCATTGTATTTCTCCTGGCAGCAGCAAATACAAACTCTATATTTTCCACCCCCAGATTCAAGCCCTCTGCTAAGATGCTAAGGCCAGAAATACATTAATAAAATCATGACTACATGACAGGATTGAGTGTAGATGTTGATCATTGTGGTCAACTGAGTATTGAAGTGTTTTTATAGTTTATACAATAGCAATAAATTGAATGGTGCAAGCGGTCTTGCAACTGTTGTTTATGAAAAATTCAGACATGCAATAATATCAATTTTTAAATGGCATATCTCGCATGAAAATAGAAGACAAATATACCTGTCTCCAGGCATGCCTTTTGCCTCTCAAGTACATAGCATCCTGGAAGTTCTTGTGCGTTTGCTGACTTAGTATCACATATCATTTTAAAATTCAGTTCTTTCAGTTTCAGGTAAGTTTGAGTAATCTGATCTTGTCTATGGATTTTTCATTCATTTAAAAAGAATAGGAATTAAAGGTATGGTGGGTCCTGCTGCCCTGTGGTGGACCTTCACATGGCTGTTATGTTTATTTAAATTTGAGAAGGAAGAGCAGCCATTTAATGAGAGGCAACCTGCTTTTAAATAGGTTGGGGCATTTTAGCTTTTGTTCCACCTGAAGTAGGAGTTGGGAGGGATTTTAAACCTTAGCAATTAGCTATTTTTAGATCTTGTAATCTCAGTTTTTAGGTAACTCATATTATATTTACATCCTATATGAAGTGAATTAAGGGACAGGAGCCCCACAAGAAGAAAAGGCATTTCCAGGATCCAACTGGCCTTTAGGGCCTTATTGGGCACCCCGGTGAGACAAGATGAAGCAGTGGGTCATGAGAGATGAGTGAGGATGTATTAATACTTAGTGGCATTCATGCTGAAAGGAGATAAAGAGTGAGGCTACAAGGGTGAGAGATACCGATAGAGCAGTGATGTTTAGATTTAACCCCTGGTTTTTTATTTTTTGTTATTTTAATTTAAATATTTAATGAGACTGCCTTCCATAGAGAGCACTAAAGTAAAATAACTGGTGATATGATTAGAATTAGCATCAGTCAGTCACTCAGTCACAATTGTCTATATTATATAAGATTAAATTAGGCCAGCTATGGTGCTATACCTACTGCTTTGCAAAATTCCATCAACCAATTCCTCAGAGCTGTCAATTTTTTTCATGAACATCCATCTAAATAACCAAAAGGGTTTAATCATGCTTAACACTTTCACTTAGACCAATGCTAATGCTTGGACTAAGTGCAGGAAGCAAGCTGTGTTGAGCCTTGGAGATCATGCAAAAAAATGAAAAACGAGACATGAAGTTTTTTCTTTGGAAAAACAGAAGCCATTAATATTCCAAATACAAGTAGTTCACAGTTGAACAGGAATTTGAAGTTAGTTGTAATGGAATAGAAACTTCCAATACATTGCCTTCTATCAGGGGTGGCCAAACTACAGCTCATGAACCACATGCAGCTTCTATGCATATCAAGTATGGCTCACAAGGGTGTGAATCTTTTTGTAAAATTATTAGGTTGGCTCTAGGGAATGCATGTGTAATGTGGTGTGTGTGTCTTGTGGCTCTCTGCCTCCTGAATATTTTGTTATGCAGCTCATAAGGTCAGGAGGATTCACCATCCCTGCTGTCTAGTGTCATAAGCCAGCATGCACATCCATATGAAGCACTTGCTTATAAACAGAAAACACAACCTGATCATGCATGGGAGAGATGTAATTCCACCATCATTTAACTGATGTGCCCATCAGCCATTATTGAAAAACTGACAATCATGGTATTACTGATCAGAAACAGACATTCCCATGACAAAGACAATGCAACTGTTTGGCCATATGTAGTGGTTAAAAAAAAAAAGCTCTACCGTTTTCTATAGGAGAAACACAGTTTCCTTTCATTGGATATGTGATCGATATTTGACAGTTACAAGGTGTTGAAATGCTTGCAAGCTTTTTTTTCAGCACCCCTGCCTAAGTCGTGCAATGCCCATTTAGAGGTGAATTAAAGGTTCTCAGAGGCGGCTCATTCCACCTTAAGTTAGGCAATCACCTGTGCTTGACCACTTGATCACTTGTGCATCTCAGAATTCAATTAATTTTTCAACTTTAACATTTCAAGGGACAGTTGGGATCCAGCTGATACTTGACAGAGAGGTTTAAGAGTCTAAGTGGTTGTTTAAACTTCTGCAAGATGGTGCTGTATCCCGATAGAGGGCTGATGAATAGATGCTGGGGGGAGGGGAGTACTTTGAAGGATTAAATATATAATTGTTTTAATGGATGGTCATTTGAAATTTACAAGTTGAGTTGCAGAACTTTTTGAAGCCCCTCGTAATTAGGATCTGGTACCAAATTGGAAACTGTAACCATGATAACTTAAAATTTACCTGCCCTTTCATGATTGGATGAGATTGCTGCTATCCTAATGAATTTATTCTGTGCAGCAATCACCCAAGTCATGTATAGGTTGCATTCAGTAGTGAAAAAGGATGGGTAATTTTAAATGGATCATTTTAAATCCTCACTGCTCTATACCTATTGTGGTTTCATATACAGGATGTCATAGGATTAATTGAACATAGGCTTTCTTAACGTACTTATGATATATGGCTCAAGGTGAGAGCATACATTTTTCACCACAGATATAAGGGTGAGGGACAAGACTGCCAAATGGCATTGATGAAAGAAACAGCTTTGTCACCATGACAAATACAAGGTGGGCCAACAAACTTTACCCAATTTCAAAATGAAATTACAGGGTAACCATTAAAGATAGGATTGAATAATAAAATGCATTAAGTTGGCAAAAGTAAGCATTTTTTTTTACTAGATAATTTTTTTTCAGTTGCAGGTTCAAAATGCTTCAATTAAATTTACAACAAAGATTCTTTATCATTGAGGCACATGCCAAACTCAGTTAGTAATAATGACACAACATGCATTCAGAAAGGAGTTTCCAGGATATGAGGTGCTGACAGCTAAGACAATACAATGGATTTGACCTTTTTCCCCCTCCATTTGGTCAGAATTTGTCAGTCTCAGCTGTCGACACCTCACTTACAGAAACTCCTTTATAAATGCATACTGTGTTGCTATTATTAAGTTTTGATATGCTCCTCAATGATAAAGATTCTTTGTTGTAAATTTGAGGTATTTTGAACCTGAACAGAAAAAAAGGATTATCTAGTAAATAAAAAAAAGTTTACGTTTGCCAACTTAATGCATTTTATTATTCAATCCTATCTTGCATGGTTATACTGTAATTTCACTTTGAAATCAGGTACATTTTTTTGGTTCACCCCGCACGACACTATATTCAGATCTGCATTACATTTGTTCATGAATATTTTGCAGAATTCGGTGCACTGATTGAAGTCACCATTGCTGTCCCTTAACAATATTCTCCCTTTATGGATGGAACTCATAAATTGCAAACACCCTTGCAACAAATGAGTGACTAAAGCCAGCTACTCTTGAAAGTTCAAGTTGATTGTTGTAGATGGATGGTAACTTGTGTAAGGTACACTTCTTGAGCAGCTTTCAGTTGCAGATATGCGGTGGCCTTTTTGGTCTCAGACAATCAGGATATATCTAACAGAAAACTATCTGCCAAAGCTCTTGAGCTGTTTTCTGTTTTTTGTGAAAATCAAGACCAACTCAATCACTTCCTCCAATGCATAACTCATCTTTTCTCCATGCATACCCCAAAAAAGATATGGTGCTTTTAGGCAGTCAACAACTTGGGACACACTCATGTGTGTCCCAAGTCCCTACAACCTCTCCTTCTGGCTCTCACCTCTTGTGGTTTGCACTCCTTTTAGTGGTGACATACCAGAACCATTTGACTTTAAACTAGTCGAATTTCATAAGGTCAATGGAGTAATGTCAATCAAGTTACACATTCCTTTATCCATCAAAACAGGCCAGTTTTGCTGAAACTGGTCTGGTGCACATTACCCAATCACATGAGAATAATACCCTTAATTGCAAAAGGAAAGGAGAAAGAATGAGTTTACCACAGCAAATAAGGCAGGAAAAAGGTGCAAGATATGAGATCAGCTGATTCATGTGTGAACCTTGAACAAAAAACTACAAATAGAAAAATCATCTATGTTCAAGAACAAGATGTGCTTTAGGATCTTGCAGTTGCCTCCGTAGCTGCATCTCAAAGCGTGTCCGAATATCACTGAAGTTCATGATGGAATCTGGTTTGGAATCAATCCAAAAAGAATCAAATTGAATGAAGACACAAGCATAGAAGTGATGAAAGTCTTGCTCAGTGGGAATGCTAGAGTTTTCATTGAAAAAATGGGTTCGGGCTGTCCCATCCCGCAAGAGTTGGAGGCACAGATCGGTCATGTTGATTCCCATGATGGCAAAAGAGTACCTGGAGGCAAAAAAAGAAAATTCTCAAGCTTAAATACTCTAACAAGCACAAAGATACTGAGGAAAAACTTAGGTTACAAGGCTATTGCTTTTTAATATATAAGTTGCTGGGTCACTTCAACTGCCCTCCACCATAACCCTTTCAGTACATAAATATTTTTTGCCAACTTATTATTACAGTCAACTCTTGATATAGTGCCACCCGATGTACCGCCAACTCTTTCTGAAAACAAATCTTCCCCATAGGCTTATCATTTGCGCTCCCATGTTATAGCACCACCCTTGCAAGCTGCCATCTGCCAATACCTTGCCTTGCACATACATGCCTTATTCAATGTAAGTCATACTCAATAAAGTGCCAAGCAGCATATTGTACCAGCTACAATGATTATACCATGCACTACAGTGGTGGAAAAAAATGACATGCTGTCAGCCTTTCCTTTCGATCATTTGATAGTGCGATTATGAGGGATGACTTAGCTTTGGCATGGACACCAAGGATTACTGGGGGGAGTAAGGGTCTGACCTAATCCTGCCACTCCTTTTCTTACTTTTGGAGAATGAAAGCACCTCTTTCAGTTCAAGTGTGTTCATTATCCAGTAATGGGGAAAAGGACCATTATAAGTGTGAGGGAAAAAGTGGACGTGTGTCGTTACAAGGAGGCACATGCAGCCGAGAGTCAGCAAAACATTTTGAATAATTTTTAAAAGCTGTGTAGTTTTTGTTCTCCATTGACAAATTAAAGTTCTCCATGTTTTTGTTCTCCATGGACAAATTAAAGTGGATTTTTTTTTGCTAATTCTATTTTCCGTTTGAGTTATTTCAGAAATTTTCAATTTTAAAGCCACACTTTTCAATATAGCACCAAAATCAGTGAAGACCAACAGTGGCGGTATATCGAGTTGATTGTAATTGTTTTTGGATAAAAACATTCATAACACTACCCAATATCCAAACATTACCCCCTATTTCCCTTTTCCCTTTCCCTTTTTCTGATGACAATATCTGCTGTAATTAGATGACTAATTTTTGCCATGGCTATATTCATAAAGAAAATGTCTTGATGGACCCCCTGGATCAGAACTAGTGCCACATCAATGAAATCTTGGACAAAATATACCAAATGTAAGAAAAATTTTTTTCCAGTTCCCATGCCCAATTGTAAAGTGGTGCAAGAAAAGTATTAAAAACAAGTCAATGTCATAGAGTGATGAGTTTTTTCATGCTTAGTACTTCAGCATTCTAAAGAAAGCAGTTTCTCTTCAGACATAAGGCAATGGGGAGGCACTCTTTAACTCTTTGAACCCTAGCTTCCATGCCTGTATCCACACCCCATCCTAGGTTCCTGGGCTTATCAGAGCACCTGTTGCTTAGGCCAGAAAACCTGCTTGATGGGTTCAAAGGGTTAAATCATAGCAGTGCCCTGACAGCTTTTTCCATGATGATACACTTCTACAATCACAGCATTTCATCATCATATTGCCACAAGAGTACTAGTATTGAACCTTCCAAACCAATTTGTCCCTATTCAGTCCTGAGCTACAGGGATACAGAGTTTCATCATACCACTTTGCTTTGGCACAACTGGGCACAACTACAGGACATTTCATGCTTCCTTTGGATCAATGCAGGCAGGCAGACACACCCATGCTCATCCATGTCCACCTACTCACTTACATTTAAGGGTTTTCATAAAACACAAGGTTTGCATGTAGGAATGGAATGAGTTCAATTGAAAATGCAAGTCTTGCATTTTATGAAAACTCTTGAATGTAAGTGGACATGTTTATGCACATGTGCATCTGCCTACCTGCCTGTCTGCATTGATGCAAAGGACGCATGACACACAAAATGTGAAATGCCCTTAACCCTTTCGCTGTGAAAAGTGACTTCAGTTGCCCTCTGTTCTTTTTATCTCTTCAAAATTCTTGCTGTAAAAGGGTTAAGGCTTGCTTTAGCTAATTCAGTAAACCAGACAAAAAAATGAAGTCGATAAATTATTGCAACCTTACCAATGAATGTTACGAAATGAAACCTTTTCTTGTCAGGTAACCAAGCCATTAGTATAATGTTCCTCATTCAGTTTCATATATTTTTACCAGAACTTTTTGTACCAATATCCACTCAACTGATTGAAAACACACATGCTGCTTTTGCTTGACTTTTCATTTAAGCAAAAGATCATAGTTCAAACAGACACTATCAAAAAATTTGAGGCCTAAAATGACTGGTAAACTTGGGTGGAAAGGTATTGACTAAGAAATTGAGTTGTGAGATGTACATCAGCACTCCCATTCAACAATGGAAGCCTCATGCCTTTTTTTTTTCATTTAATGCCATTTCAAGCCAAACCCTCTCATTGAGAGCAAAAAGAATTGAGGATAAGAAGCCTGGCATTTAAAAATATAGGTGAGTACAGAGAAATCAGACATCTCTAAGAGACTAGGAACCAGAGCTGATGCTCATGTATTTAATCTCTATGGCAGGCGAATCTTACAACCTTTACATTTTTGCTTGTATAAAGTAATAGTATGTCATTAGTATTTGCAACATTGGCTTCTTTTTTCTTAAATAAAAAAGCATGTACCCTATGCATTCACTAAAGATAATCATGAAGTTGAAATTTAGATATAGAAGAGAAGCCGGAAAGAAAAACATTACGATGAAGGCTTAGGCTTACCCATAACTGGGGTGATGGGAATGTAAAAGCAGCTTTTGTGCCTCCTCTCCACATTCATGGCTCAGATACCTGAATGGATGAAAGAAACAATGGCATTCAAACTATGATGTACAGACAACTAAATCCTAGATGGACCCCAAAGAAATTCAATTACTGGAGATTGTAGAGACCAAGTAGTCCCATTCCACGGAAGTCAGATGCTGGATCTTCACCCTGGAAACCTATGTAGCTCCAATGCTTTCCATGTCGGCCTGGCAGTGACTCCGTTGGGACCAGTGCATTCCACAAATTTGTCAACTGTGCCTCGTGTTGTGTGTTATTGCAATCATATTGAGTTTGGCGAATATCATCCAAACGGTTGAACAACTGACGATAACCCCAAATTTGCCTGACGCTCTGTGATATCCCTGACACAAACCTATGCAAGATTTGTATCATTTGGTAATTAAAATTATGGCTCAAAGGCCAAAACCTGGATGGGAAGATTCTATTCACTCACGGAGAATGGGCATCTGAGGAAATATTCTTGGCATTCAAAATTGCTGTCACTGCAAGGTGAATTACATGCTCTCCAAATTTGTATTCCTTTGCGAGGCGGTCCAACTCTCGAACCAGACGCTGTAGCGAGGGTTGCTTTGATGCTCGTAGGCAGCCCTCTGCAAAGTCCAAGAAACGTGACATCAGACATAACTTATGCCTGATAATGTATATGTAGAGCCTGAACTCAACTTGAAACCCAAAGCTACACCTAAGAGATATCTAATTCTGTACCAAGAGACATACCAATTCTGAGACTACGCTCAGCTCCAGCAGAGGTTTCGTAGCATATCCGCTGCAGCTCGCAGAGCTTTGTGGTAACCCGAAGAAGGCGCTTCTTGACCGAATGAAGTCGTAGGCGTAGGTAGATGGTGATCAACAGGACGAAGCTCACAATGGCTAGACCTAGTTGGAGATACATCTCGGCACCGGGACCTACTATGAAAGAAAACGAAGCGGTTGCGAGCGGACATGTTTCCAAAGCCCTAGCACAAGACCTGTCGTCTGCTACATGAAAGGAGACTTTTTACCGGTCAACGGCAGCGGGCTGAGCCATCGTGATTGGTCGAGAGGAAACCGTTGAGTCATCGAATTGTCGTCTGCTAAGGGGGATCCCCGGACTTCCAGCTGAGCTATTGTGTACCGAAACGCAACTCTTCGCGCAAGTCTTCCTGCAAAAGCCGCCATCTGTGAGTCTGGAGGGGAAATGAAAGCATCGAGTGACGTCTACGTGGAAGATCGATCTTCACTAGGGTTCTCTCTCCCTGGTTCCCCTCCTTCCTAGTGCTGCTGCCGCAGCCTGATGCACCATGTCTTCGATTTCCTCGCAGTGTGCATGTTGTGTGCAATGCTTTCTGTGATCAGTCGGAAAGGTGCTGCCGAGAACGTGCATCATGTTAAGCTTTGCTAGCAAGATGTTGAACACACTGATCGGGACCGAAGAAGGCGATGCGACGAACGCCCCAGGTCCGCGACCGTCTTCGGCCCCGATCCCGATGCAACAAGGTCGAGGGATCCCGTCATTCAGCGGACCCAGGCCTTCACCTGCCCCACCTGGCTTGGGTCCTTTGGGTCCAGTGGGACCTAGGCCTGGGGCCTTTCGGGGACCACCTGGCATGGGCATGGGACCTCCGAGACCCATGACACCCCCTGGTGAGACGCTCCTCTCTTGTCGGGCCGCTTCTCCTCGGGGGGAAGCTCAACTCAGAATGTTTTCAGCATCCGGACGTTTTTATTGTTTATCACATGAACGGTTATCATGCACTTGAAGCAAGTTGCACTTGCTTCCCTTCTGAAAAGGAGTACTGCATGAATAAATTTGAAAGGCGGAAAAAATCGCTATTACCGAAGGTGTGCCTCCCCTCATCGCCGCATTTGCAAGTAGACCTATATACTCGATGGGGGAAGACCGTATTTGCATCATTGATCTTCCGAATGTGTGTGTTTTAACGATCCGAGAAGCTAGAAATGGATTTCTCTGTTCCCATGTACGTTCGCATTCGCACGAGAGGTGTGATGCTACGCTCCCTCGAGAAGTGTTTCAGTTTGATAATCGCGATCGTCCAATCGATTGGATTGTTGGCGACGGTATCCTGCTGCGATCTCTCACATCCCTGCCTATTTCGCGATGAAGACTGGGAAAAATGTCGCTCGGACTCGTGAGAAATACTTTACCCCCGATGATCGCGCTTCCCCCCCGATGATCTCGCTTGCCCCCCTGATGATCTCGCTTTCCCCCCCAGTGATCTCGCCCTCACCCAGGACTCGTGCTTCTCGTGCCAAAACTTCTCAGTCTCTCATCCTGTGTTAATATCGCGGCAACTTCATCAAAGAGAATTTCCAGTATCATCTCTTGGAAGAAAAAAGGAGGAAATTAATATAATAAAATTAGAGAAATTGGCCTCGTGAGACAAAATTCCAGACTTTTCCTGCGCCTCAGCACTTCCAAGTTTGCAGGACTTTGATGAGCAGGGCATCGATTCTGGTTCATGCTTCTTCTCCAACAAAGTTGACTTTTACTTTGCCTCACAGAATGTACATGTCTTGAAAAAGGTAAAACTATCTTCCTGAAATTTCATACAAGCTGGAACTTGTTATTAATGTGAGATGTCTACTAGAGACGTATCAGTGCTACTGGTCTGAACTTGGTGAAACTAAAAACTTGCTAGTAACAGCTCATTTGGTTCAGTCTGTTTTGAGCCCTCCTCGAAGATGGTAGCGACTTCTGAAGCCGAGCAGAAAACCACTATTAAGTTTTTGCCACTGCAAGAGAAGAAAGCGGCTGAAGTCAATCAGCAATTCAGTGAAATTTCTGGGTATAGTTACCTATCGGAGCCCACCATGAGTATAAGAACACGGGCGGAAGCTTTCGAGGAGAGCAGACATTAAGATGGCCCCCGCAGTGGATGGCTGCTGACAGCAACGAGTGGCAAAATTATAGACCTTGCTGACGGCATCTTTAAGGAAGACGGACGTCAATCGGTCGAGAAAATAGCGGAGCGTTGCAGCATTTCTGTGGGATCAGCTCACGCGATTCCGACAGAGAAGCCCCACGCGAGGAAGGTTTTATCTCTCCCAGGCACCTTACGGCAGGTCGGATGGCTGTGCGTGTGGATGCCTGGCCACAGTTTCTGCATCGTTTTCGCCGAGGTCGTGCGTTTTCGAAGAGGATCATCACGATGAATGAAACTTGGCTGCCTCTCTACGACCCTCAGATCAAACGCACCGAGGCACTATGGCTCATGACCTCCAAGAGAATTCAAGGTGGTCCCATCGACATATGCGATCATGTACGCACGTTTTGGGATTGCAAAGGTGTTCTTGAGGCCCGTGCTGTGCCAAAGGGGACAACAGTCACTGGAAAAGTCAGAGTCATTAAGGAAACCGCGAGAGAAATATCGGTTCCGCTAAGAATTATATTCGATAGCAGCTTCTCGCGCGGGGAAGTACCTAAGGACTGGAGACGCGCAAACGTCGTACCGATCTTTAAGAAGGGCGAAAAGAGTAATCCAGGAAATTACAGGCCGGTAAGTCTCACGAGTATCCCAGGGAAGATCA
>CAJPEV010000419.1:98096-126379 GCA_905338385.1 Darwinula stevensoni
AAAAAAAAAAAAAAAAAAAAAAATACAAAAATACAAAAATACAAAAATATATAGCTTTAAGAGGGTTAGGCCTACCCTAAAATTAAGGAACGCTCGACCTCGACACGTGATATCGAAATGGGCGAAATCGCCTCTTGATATCACTAACTCTCCTGACTCCTGACTCCTCCTGAAAAGCTCACCTAGATAGAGTAAAGCGAGGTAAAATGAGAGGAAATTCTTCAATCGACTTCCCGTCACACTTTCCTGCTTAAATGGGCGAGTATTGCTTCCGCGTATTGTTTGATAGCAGCAGGGAAAGCAAGAGAACTTTAGTGACGCATTAGAGCACCACTACTCCGACACCCTTTGGCTGTTATTGTAAGACCGAGTTCCAATATTAAAATATTTGAACTCGGTCTTATTTTACCTCGCCATACCCCACTCTTCGTAACAAGCTCCTGCCAGGGATTGGGAATGAGCGACAGGAGCAGACAGGCATTTTCATCCTGCATCATCACGATGCACCCCTCTTCTAGCTCCCCTTAAACATAAGTTCTTGGAAGGCACGGAACTGTTGTCGCATGCCCCTCACTTCCTAAGACCAGGACTGCCCAACCCTTTTGCCCACCTGGGCCGCATTGCCACGAAGGGAACTCCCGCATGACCTTTTTTTTTTAAATATTAGTAATGCTGCTATGGATCCCTCCAGTGATGATTCTTTTACCGGAAAGTTTTTTTTTTAATTTCGGGAAGCGTTGCGGACCGTAGATTGGGCATCCCTGCCCTAGACCAAGCACTCGGGGACTTCTGCTCGTTCCCAAGGATCAAGGATCGGCTTCGAGGCACAAAATATTCAAGTCGTTCGACATTAGGATCAGCTGTTAACTTGTGGTTTGAACACAACCCCGAAGAGTTCTCTGCTGGAGCCTTTCGAGACAGACTGAAACGGTGCGAACAGTTTGTTACGAAAGAAGGATATCATTTGAGAAGTGACGACCACTGCATTGCATGTTTCTTTCATTGAAAACGAATAAATGAGTTTTGTTGAGTATTTTTAGTCTGTTCGTCGTATTACGCATACGTACCTCGTGTCAAATCGATACCCAGAAAAGGAACGTGACTAAAATCGTTGAAAAGAACAAAAGACCGGAACCACGGCTGCACTTGACCACCGTATCAATTTATTGGTGAGATTGGGGCAATAAACGGCGCAGAGTTTCGTGATCTGAACAACAACATGTTTGTAACCTAAACAGTGTAGTAGGAGTACTTAGAGCCTTAACGGAAGCTTGGCCATCTTGACGAAGTTTTTTTTTCGCGGTTTCTTAGGAGGGTAGATATATCTTTGAGTAAATGTTCGTTGACCTGGATTTGGATAAAAATGCTGTGAGAAATGTCTCTTTGCATCGATTGAACCTTGCAGTGAGGTCCCAATCGGAATCGCTTCTCAGAGAGGGCAAGGCACATGTGCTCATGCTTTTCGCTTTTACCGTCTCTGGAGAGTTCCTATTTTGCCTTTCAACTACTTGGGCATTGGATGGTTGTAAACTTTGGCGGATATGCGAGGGGTAATTGGAAGCTTATTCCTCTATTATCTCTTGGAACTGACGCCATTTTATTGTGTAGATGGTTTGCTGTGACTGTGGGAATGATTTGTGCAAATTTTTGGATGCGTATCTCATTACTTGTAATTATCACGTCTTTTGTGTCATTCTAGGTTTCTTTAGCACATTGATGGGAAACTCAAAATTTTTTGGCAAGCATGGTTGGTAGGCGTAAAATAAAGTCAAAATAGGTCATGTGAAGGAAGTTTTGCATGCAGCACAGTGTTTAAATAGGCAAGTCATTTTTGGATGTCCAGCGGTCTTCTTTTGAAGACCGCCAACTTGGGAGACGCTCAACAACTTCCTTATCTCAAATTTCCCAATCGGTCATCGTCATCTTCCATGATCGTTTCTTAGCCCTGCAAATTGTAAGATGCGATTGAATTGCTCGGTTGAGGTACTGGCAAATTCTAATATCCCTGTGTCAATCAACGATCTTTCAACATTAGATCGACTGTCAAAAACTGCTGAAAGGCAATAATTATTTCCCATAAACAACTTTTTGCTTTTCAAAATTTTAGGTCTTTCCGCCGTTTCTCACCAGACTCTAATAATTAATGGGCATTTCTCTGACTCGAATCTTACGTCAGTGCAAAAGTGACCTTGAATTTAAGAAAGGCATGAAAGTTACGTATAATGGGATATGCTCACAAAAACTTGCGCAAATTATCTCCAGAGCCACAATAGGCCATCTCAACCGGAAAATCAGATCAAATCCAAGAGGCACTAATGATGGAGGAACTTTTCAGATAACTTTTCAATTGCTCCTCGTATATGGAATGTAAAACATTGACATTGGAAGTGCAACCGAATAGATATTGAGAAAGAGGTATGAATGGATTCGTGAAGAGGCGGATAGTAAAAACCTCATGGGGCATCATGTAGTGAAACAAAAAGACCAAAACCCTTCGTAGCAAAAAGAGGGTAAGACCTTTGGGATTCGCTTCCCTAAAAGGAAGGAAAGAAGACTTCGGAATGCAATATGGCCGGCATTTTGGGTGGTATAACGTGAGTAAGCCTGTCATTTCTCGGGAGCAAATCTCGTGACCACCTCGCGTTTTCTTTCAAGTGACAATGAAGGAATGCATTTGAATGATTGCAGGTCGTAAATTCATGGCTTATTGAGTCAGGGGGGGTTGGGGGGGGGAAGGAATCTAGGTATTATCCTCTTCCCTCGTGGTTTTCGATGTCTCTGCCCTCAGGATATGGGAAATGACAAGACCGGGGCTTATGGCTTCTTTTAGGAGTCGGGAAAAAATACTGGAGTAACGGGGATTTTTCCAAGTTTCAGCAATCCAATTCCTATAACGATCGCACTCGAGTGCTTGGGTGATCGAGAACATCCGATTCAGAAATAAAATACCCTAGGGAAGAGCGAAACGATTCGTTGCCACCGGTGGTTTAGAGAGGCTCCAAAGAGATCCCATGGCACGTGATGCATTTCAATGCGGCGATTCTAACACACTCAATGTGTTCTTTCCTGGTATTTTGAGGCACCATCCCTCACGATTCCTACCGGTTTCGTACCCAAGGGAGTCTAATGCTGTTGAAATTCGTTATTGGGAGAGCTCTGCAAAGTGGAAACGATATCACCCCAACTAGCGCGCGGAACGAGAAATTGGATGAGAAAAAGTGGAAGACAGTCAAGTTACGAGGACTGACTCGGCAGACAGGCGAACGGTATTTACGAAAAGGATCAGATCCGCCTCGATTGATTCCCCTACGGAACTTTTGATGCACTGGAACCGGGGAAGATTCAAATCGATCGAAGGGAATCCCAAGGGAGCCGTGATACCCCAGATGCGAGGGAGAAGAAAAAAAAAATCAGTTTTCTCTCCTGGCATATCTTCATTGATTCCCGCGCTCCTACGATGAGCTCCAGTGAGCTGCTTCCTGTCCCACAAGAATCCTCTCAGAGCCTAGCCGTCGTTTTCAGATGGCTCCGTCTCGGATAGATGTACCTCGTCTCCGCAACCGTGAGCATGCATCGAGACGATGTAGACGATCCAAAGGGCCACGGAAGCCTCGAAGACTCGAGGGATTTTGGGACTGGCTGTATATTGATCAAAATTAATCCCGAATGCGGCACCCAGCTTACCTCGATGCGTTCTTCTGCACTTCGCAGGGCAAATTTCAGAAATATATCTTAAGAAAAAAGATAGAAACTTGCGCGATTGTTAGGAAACGGTGGGAGGAATCAGAGTGCCCGATTCGACCCGAGAGCACCTGTCCTGCAGATTGACCCCAACTTTTCTCTCCTCCTATCTGCCTCAGCTACATTGTCCCGAGTTGCGCAGCCGTAGGCAGAGATAACCTCCATGCGCGACATTAGATGTCTAGGAATAAACGAAAGGTTATATAAAGGAATAAACGAAATAAAAAAAGGACGAGGGAGCAATATATGTAGAAACGAGATCGACGATACTTCCTCCTCTGTCGATCGCGACCCAACTGCGATGTTCCTCTTCGACGGGAGACCGACTGGAATCGTGAAGCGGTCGAATTTCCGTTTCGGCGATGTTCCTCTTCGAGTTTGCAAAAATTGAAGGCTCGGAAGAGGGCGAGAGCGGGAAGGGCTGGGAAAGCATTCTGCCTGTCGTCTGTCGCTAGCGGCATCGATCCGTGATCTCATTCTCTTCCCGATGAAAAGGCCCCGTCTCTCAGGTGTCATCATCCTCATCACGAGAGCGTGGATTAAATCTCGTTGGAGAAACCGTCTCTTCGTACATGCACTCCCCCTTTTTCTCCATCGCGATCGATCCGAACGTCGTGACTCGTCGAAGCCCGGAGTTGATCCTGCGAGGAGCTCATAAGTCATTTTCGCACCGCGTCGGAAGGGGGGGGAGGGAAAGAAGTCTTTTTTCTCCGGGTCCAATATCTCCACGGTGAGGGGAGATAAGGTCGTGAAGGATTCATGATTTCTCACTATGGCGATGGATCTCTTTCATGCAGCTCGATATCTTGGCTTCTCCCTCGATACCGTTCTGAAGACAAACACTCAATTTTTCAAGTGCAGGGAGCTCGGTAAAATGGTTTTTGCAATGCCACTTTCGTTCCATTTCGCTGCGTTCCTCGATGCTTTCGCTTCTCGATTTATGCGCTCATTAATAGATAAGTTGCTTCATTTTTTTAATTCATTCTATCGATCGTTCACGGTTCTTATTTCGCTTGGGATTCCTCGCTGTCTTGACTCGTGTGAATTTTTCATTTCATCTACCTCGTCAGAGATGCTTTTCTCGAGAGATCTCTTAATAAAAATTTCCCGTCCCAGGGATCGAATTTGGGTTCAATTTGGAAGGAAACGAAATTGGATGATCTCGGCAAAGATCCAAGACATAAAAAGGGGGCGTTGCCTTGCGGATGATATGCAGAGAAGGGCGACTGATCGATGATGCCGAGATGAAACGAGGGGAAAAACTAGAAGGGAAGGTTTTCCACCTTCTCCGGGGTTTCATCCCTCATTTCATTTTTTATTGCAGGTTTACGTGGAGGGAGGCCGAGGTTCCCAGTGCCAGATGTGGGAATGGGTGGAATGAGGCATCCAGGTCCTCCGGTCCCAGGTTCCATGGGTGGACCGAGGGGAATTCGAGGACCCAGGGGACCCATTGGACCGATGGGACCCATGGGACCGATGGGACCCATGGGACCCCCGGCACCCATCGGACCCATGGGCCACCTTCCACCTGTGATGCAGAGACCCTTCCGCCCTCCTCATTCCATGGGTAAGCAATCTTTTCCCGCTTCTTGCTTCCGGTCTTAAAATTCTCGACCGAGGCAACTTCAAGCGGTGTTTAATGTTCAACTCGGCCAGCAATTAGGCAGACAATATTCTTCGTGTTATTGCAAATGACAAGGGATTCCTCCATATCTTCTCCCTGAACGCAATCCACTGTCCTTTTCTACGAATTTAAAGGAAACGAGTCCCTTTGCGAACTCCAACGGCGGCTCTTTATCCGTGAAATTCGGTCGCAGAGCGTACGAACGATCGATATCATTTGTCATCTCCTCGACTCAAGGGCCGAGAGGAGGAGTCGGGCCCCGAGGACCGGGACCTGGAATGATTCCGGGACCGGGGCCGGCGCTGACGGAGGGGGGAGGGAGCAGGGCTGGAGCCCCCGTCCCGGACGTCGACCTGAGTCATCTGACGGAGGAGGAACGAGCCGTGATCCAGAACGTGATGGCCAAGGCCCAGGAAGTCGACACCACCGCTCCCAAACGGTAACGTGCGATGTCCGAGTCATCGTTGGAAGTCGTGCCGCGAAACGATGGAACTTCCACGGCCGATGCCTCTCCCTCTTGAGTAATTCATACCTTCGGGGATCCACGGATCTCATGATGTTTTCATGGTAGACGCCATTACCGAATGATCCCCTAGTCGTGCCGAGAGATCCGCTCCTACGATCAACTCTTCTCCCGAGAAAGGGGTGGCTGTAAGGAACGACCAGAGACGTGGGGCTAAATAAGAACCCGGCTCTGTCCCCCCCCCCCCCCATCCTTTCCTTTTAAATAAGAATCGAGTCTTGGCACCCCAACCGANCCCCCCCCCCCCCCCCCCCCCCCCCCTTCCTTTTTTTTTTTTCTTGATGCTCATTTACTTTCGAGACGTGGTCCTTGGGGCCTCTAAATGACGATGGGTGAGCCGTCGTTACATTCTTTCGTGACGATGGTCTGGTTTTTCTTCGGAACCCAGTAAAGCATGATGATCTCGTCTGGATGAATCGTGAAAGGTTTAGGGGGGAAATGGACGAATTTGCATCAGCTTAAGGTCTTCGAAAGTGTCAACAACGACCGGTCGTCGGGTTCACCGTGCGAAGGGATTTCAATTCGGAGAAGGAACGACGATCGGTGGGGCACGAGTCGTGACGAAGCCTTGCCGGAGACCGAAGAATCCCAACGAATTTAAGCATCTGGATTTCCGACTCGCATTGTGCTCGATCGACGGGACCGCGGACGAAAATTGCGGCTCGCTCGGTTGGGGTGCCAAGACTCGATTCTTATTTAAAAGGAAAGGGGTCGTGATATTCACTCCCGCCGTGGAATAAAAAGAGGGAGTCTGCGAGATTCCGGTCACGTCTGGTGACATTCCCGTTTACGATTCCGGACAGCTCGGGCCCCTCCTCTCCTCCTAAAAGACCTCTTTCTTTCCTCTGGTAATATTACACATATAACCCTCCCGTGCCCTTCTTTCCTTTATTTCCGGCCCGCTCGTCTTCATCGTTGTCATGTTTGAAACCCGAGAGAGGAAAACCCTACCGGTTTTTTTCCACGTTCGAGTCCATCGACCGGACGGACCGATGGAGTGCAGAAGACCCGTTCCGTCCCGTAATTGATGACGACTTTTGTTCTTTCGGACCCGGAACGGTCCACCGCGGCAATCATCTTAATGCAAAATCCATACGGGTTCGGATGCGATGTCACCCCGGCCGCTCTCGTGCGGGTCGAAGGGGATGGAAACGAAAATAGCGCATGGAATTCGAGCAGAGAGGAGAAACTCGCGACGGAAATCGGACCGTAAATGTTACGGGTTTAATGAGTATAAATTCGTAAGGAGGACGGAGTAAATCCCAAAGATGAAATAATAAAAGACGCAAAGACTCGGTGCTTTCTCTCGTCGTCGACGGGATGGGATCCGTATGCACTTAATTCGCATTTACGCGGAGATGAGAAATGGCAAAAGCAAAGGCATGCAAGCGAGAGAAAAAGGAGAGAGAGAAAGAGAGAGAGAGACAGAGAGAGAGAGAGAGAGCGCGCGCTCGGCCTTAGTCATTTCCCACGAGAGCATGATCGATCTGGGTTGATGAAAGCGGACCTCTACAATCTTCCCCATTGCGATCCTGCGCATTCTTCCCTGCATCCTCTATTTTTTTTGGGGGGGGTCTCTAATCTGGCCTAAACTCACACGACGAGGCATACGTGAGAGGCCGAAAGGGAGGGGAAACGGTAACGGTCTGGGGTCCGCGTTAGTGTCCCCTCCTTCGATTTCGTCTCGTCTGCCTACGCTTACTATCGGGCCACGATGCATTCCCGGGAATCGGATCAGGCGATATCCTCTTTCCCCCTTCCGCGACTCCCTCTGGGCGCCGGGGGGTGCCAGAGGCCGATGGGTCCGAACCCGACGCTCGCTTCCGTTTATTCCGATTCCGCTCGCTCCGGTCGGGTGTCGAAACCGATCGGGTGCGGTCGCGATGGGGAGTCGGTGATGCTCGGGGACCGCATTCGTCAAAAGTTTTTCGGAAGGCACGAGTTCTCGAGAACGAGTCCGGAAGAAAGCCGATTTATCAACATCGGTTCCAGGAACTTTTTCTGCTCGAAACCTGATATCTACCCGAGATGAGAGTAAGGGAGATTCATCGGCGGTAACTTACTTGCATCAAAACTTCTAACGGTAACAAAACTTACGAAACGTAAAGGTTGCTTCTCGTGTTTAACGCGTCGATGGAATATTTTCTGGTATTCTTTTCTCTTTCCCGATCGTCACTCATTTGTCACCGATGTGTTAAAGCATCTCCATGACAATTGCTGTTTTGAGGGAAAAGGTTGTACATTTTTAAACACGATGTCTTCGCTTCCTTTGCCAGCCGAACGAAACCGCGTACCATCTTCGTTTAACATGGGCCAATTCGACTGGATGACAAGGGAGATCCATTACAATAATAATAAAAAATGAAGCCAATGTAGCGGGCGCCTGGAGTTTTCCAGCAAATTCCCGGAAGGGGTCGAGGAGTGATGAATCATATTGTTTTGTCTGTCACCGTGGTGAATGATGACAAATGGCAGTGAGGGAATTCTATCGACTCGCGGCCGCCTTTCTTCCCTGCTTCCTATATACTGGGTGGCGCAAAAAAAATGCGTCAATTTTTTTCAGGCTTTATTAAAACCAGCGTAGGAATGCTTCATTTGTATTTTCTTTGCATTCCATCGACAACACTCATTGCGTTGACAATTTTGTTTCGGTTAAGTTATACTGTAGTCTCCAGGTTGTCTGGGTAAAACCCGTTGAAACTTCGAGAAGAAAATTACGCTTTACCTCGTTTCCGGAGGCAGAAGTTTCAGCAGTACTATATACCGCGTTAAAGGGGTGCCTTTAAAAGTTGGACTGGAGAAAGACGAGACTCCAAGAAATTGAGTCCACGATTTCATAGAAAACCCTCACCGTTCTCTTCCCTTTCCGCTCCTCGTCTTCTGAACACGCCATGAAATTCGGGCCTCACCAACTCACCCGAGATCAAAAGACGCTACACAATCCAGAATACAATGACGAGAACACAACATAAAAAACCGCCTTTGTATGGCATCAGAGCCTTTATAATGCGTGACAAAATTTACATTTTATGACTGCACTTTCATTCAGCCGACATAGACAGTTGAAACTTTCAGGGAACAAATTTTGTCGCAATACAAGAAATTTACGAACCCAGAATTTCCACAACCGGTTTCATTATGCATTAAACAGCACGCAATTTTTGCGCCACCGGATATTTATCCGTGGACTCTGCGGTTTGCGGTCGCATTCCAAAGGATATTTACCCTTTTTTATGATGCCTCGGTGAGAACACGGCACTTCTCGTTTCGGAACTTGCTGTTTCCCCCGGGTGACGCCATACGATGGGGACTATACAGGTTTCAAATGAGTCCCATTTCATTTTGTTGTCATTTTAGGAGAATGATATGAACTCATGGAACGCGGTTCTTCACCTTTGCTATTTTTACATCCGGATGCCTATCTTCGCGATCCTCGTAAAGATGGCCCCATTTCAACCGGGGCGAGGGAAACGTTGCTGCCATTAAGGCCACGATCGCGGAGGACGCTCTTCTGACCTTTGCCATTATCGAGGAGACTCTAGGGATCGGATCGTTTACGGTTTCGACGTTCATGCGCAACGATTAGCTTATCAGGAGAATCTGTGACCGCACGTACCGCTGCTCCGAGTCGGGACCTAATGGAGGCCGGTCTCAATATCTCCCGGAAAAGTTGGGGAAAATGCGACGGAGCTAGCTCAAAATCAATTCGCATTGAAATGTTGACCCACAAAAGAAAGATCCACACGTTCCGTGTGGATCTTTCCTTTCGAACGATCGACCACAAAGATCGGCGTTTAGTCGAGGCATCGTAACGATACAGACCCGCCTCATTTACCAGTGATCGAGGTAGATTCATCACATTTTCAAAATATTTAGGCCGAAGTCCGGGTCGAGATCGTAATTGCGAATTTCAATTCCGATTCTCGAAGGAAGTACGATCGTGGCAGTCTCGGAACGTCAGCAGCAGTCTCACTTTCCACTCTGAATACCTTGCACGAGATGAGCTCATCCCATCCGTAGGATTGGGTTTAATTAGAAGGACCGTCTCGAAAGACGAAGGAAATTTGCATTCCTCATCGAACGAATCTCTGTCTCCCTCTCGTGATTTATTCATCGATTCTCCTTCGACGAAGGCACGAACCCATTTCGTCGGCAACGACGTGGCGATCGTCTGTGTTTGTGTATGCAGGCCGGGGAATGCGGGACAGTTGCAGCAGGCTCCCGTTCGACAGTTTTTCGAGCCTTCTTCAGCTCTGTGCGGCATCTGCCGGGCTGCAGACGTGAGTCCACGCGCCGGTCCCTTCGCGGCTCCTTGCACGGTCGCCCGAGGGGTGGTACGATTCTCATCTTTGCTTCGTGTGTGCAGGTGAGCGGTCGAGACGGTCAGGTGGGGAGGTGTTGCACCGGATGCCAGCTCCTCGTCTGTTATTCCTGTTCCACCGAGTTCCTCAACATGGATGGCAGTGTAAGGCTCCTTTCGTTATCACTTCGCTCTCAAAACATCTCTGAAACTGGTTTTAAAAACTGACTTGTTGCAAAAGGCTTTTGATTCTATTCGCTCTCTGGAGAAGGTGTCTCTTCAAAACCTGTGGGAAATTGAAATAACCTCTACTTTTGTGCCGTTTAGGGAGCCACATTTGAGATAGTTGCTCGGATTTCGGTTCCATTGGATTTCTCAAAGATTTTAGCATAAAATTTTTTATTGTTATTCATTTGGTTATTTAATTTTTTTGTTATTTTTTGCTTAACCGACGACCTCACGAATCGCGGAAATATGGTGCACGTAGAGGATTGCAAATTAGCTGCAATAGGTAAAGATGGCACGAGGCGACTTGCAACTTGGATAATATGAGTCGTACAGAGATCAGAATGACTTTCAATTAGATGACAGTGCTGTCACCTTGTGCATAATTGTATCGTCTTGTGTACTTCTTTCACAAGACCTTCTCAAGGCCTCGCATAAATACTATTCAAGAACCTATACGCTTCAAATGACACAATGTCATTGAGACAGGATGAAAAATCGTTGGCGGTGCTATGGTCTGCAATATTCAAAACCTCCTTATCAAAATAAAAATTTCCCATCATTGATATCTACCATGAATTTTGTAGAGACGAGAAATCCTGTGTAAGCAGTGTGCAATCAAGCGTCAGAATGAGCGCCTCCAGCAGCAGCAACAGCAACAACAAAGGGCGTCCATGCAGCAGCAAAATTCGCCATACCAACAATCCCAACCACAGCAGCAACAGTTACAACAACAGCTACAGCCGCAACAACAGCAACAGCCTTCCTATCAGTTTCAACAGCAATCACTGCCATACCAACAACAGCCGCCTTACCAACAACAGCAACAACAACCAACGTCACAACCGCAATCGATGATGTATCAGCCTCAGCAAGAGAGTTTGTCTCAAACAATGGATCAGCAAAATTATCAGCACAAGGACTACCAGCAAGAGGAGAGAAATCACCAGGGCTCCACAACTTGGAGTGATCAGGTATGGCAATCTTGCACTTTTTAAAAGCCAATGTGAAATTCTGAAGATTTTTTGGCATCTTTCCTCACTGTTTCTCTCTCTTTTTATTTTAGGGATATCAGACATCCCATTCTGAACGCTTTGAACAAAGTGGATCGTCGCAGTTTGGCAATGTAAGTAAAAAAAAGCATTTGATGAAAAAAAAAATTCTGGCCTCCGCAAAGCTGGAAAAAGAACTTGTCTCTCTTGTTGCAGCAGGTGGACCGGAAGGAAGCGAGCAGTTTTGATCGATTCGGAAGACCAGAGGATCGGACGACAGGGCCTGAGTCTACGTTATCGTCGATCTGGAATTCCCCAAGTGAGTCGGAAAATGAGAAAGATGCTGAAACGGACGAGGATAAAGAGCAGGATGATGACAAAGAGAAGGAGGAGGAGGAGGAGGAGGAGGTGGAGGAGGTGGAGGAGGAAGAGGAAAAGGATACGGAAGAGGAGGAAGAGGCGATGAGTCCTCCACCTCCTGAAATTAGTCTTGTAGAGATACCGGTAACGAAGGAAGCGACGAGGGTCGTTGAGCATGATGTCGATCCAGAGCATGCAGTGGATGAGAAATTGAGTAGTCCGCTGATAGAGGAACCCGAGGAGGAAGTGGAATGTTCGTCAGACGAAGGTAGTGATGGGCAGGAAACTCCGTCCCCGAGCACCATCCCTCCGATGGACGTATATACGATCCCGGAAGACGAGGATGAACCTGCGAGCCCGACTGCACCGGATGGGGTGACCAGCCTCCGCAGGAAAGGTCAGTCCTACCCGTATGTCCCTAGGTTCTTTCCCGCCCCTCCAGCCGTCGATGATCCTCAATCTCGAAAACAAAGATCGTAGCGTCAGAGTTGCGTGTGTCTGTGCGTGTCGGTGCTTGTCCTGGGTTTTCTCCCCTGCTAGTAGAAGCTAATTGCTCATTCCCGGCACGGGACCATGTTTTCCGGGAACCAGATTCTCCCGCTGTGAACCGAATATCACGCCACGAAGTGGTAATGACGTCGTAAGGTCAACCCATTGAGTTCCAATGGGGAAAGAAGCGAACCTCATGGGCTGGAGAACGTGACAGTCGTGTCCACTACATAGCACCCTAAACCTGGATGTAGTTGCGGACAGAAGCGTTTTCGGTTGGTATGCTATATTTCAAGGGTCCCCATGAATAGGTGATGCCCTGTCTCTGTCAGTGGTTGTATGAAATCCGTGTAGTGATCCTGTTTTCTGTTCCTTCTACTCCCTCCATCACTGCTGCTGCTGCTCTGCTTCCGAGATCCTTTCCTCCACACCCTGAGTATCATTAATGTAAGGAACCCCTCGTTGTCGTAACGTCCATCACCAATTCACAGTAGATGTTCTCCACTCGGTCCAAATACACGTTTTTGTGCTTCAAACTTCAAACCCAAAAATGTGAGTCCCATCCTATTCCAAATTCAACAGGAGGTTCAGAACTTCTCGTGATTTTTGAGGTGAGACGAATTCTTCTATCCGTACACAAATGGAGGTTCACGAGTTCTGCTTCACTAGACACCGGCATCGAAATCATTATTTTTTGCATGCTTCGTTTTTGGCACTTTCTCTGTTTGCATGACGTTGTCTATAGTGGCTTTTGTAGGCTCGGTCGGCTGCCGCTCGAATGTCTCACCCTATCCATGGAGGCCCTTGACTAACCCTGATATCAGTCTGTACTTTTGAAGTTTGCACAGTGTGCAGTTTGTAACGTTCTCGAGCAGAATCCCATACTTTTCGAGCGGATGCCAGACACAGGATTCCAACTCTTCCAGTTCATTAGCCAAGAATTCTTTAAAGGCACTTTGACACCCAACGGCACATTCTTTTACTTTTATTTGATAGATCTGAGGCAGCAGTCTGCGACTCAGATGCCATTCGAACAACCCTCAGCCCAACAACAGAGCCTTCTGCAGTTGGCCGATCAGTCTTTCCAGTTGAAGCAAAGTCTTCAGCACCGGCTGGCAGACTTTCAACAACAACCTAACATCGAGCAGTCCAGCTATCAGCAGGGAGAGAAACGTGTACAGCAAAACGGTGCCATAACGATGCCTGGTTCGGTTCAACACCAAGTTCAGCAGTCCGTTACGTCAGGAACGCAGCAGAATCCTCAGGCCAACGGCCAGATGTCTCAAACAAGTCAAGATTGGCCGCTGAGACTGGATGCTGCCAGAGTAGATCAGCACAGACAAACGAGCACGAATTTATCAAACGCTTCTGGTGAGGGGAAGGTTTTTCCCGTTCCGGTAGCGAGAGCACATCTCTCACTACCGGCTACTCTGAATGCTGTAAACTATCACTGTTGGATGTCGCCAGAGCAATGCAGTCTGAAGTGGATATGTAATGTGATTTGTGCGAAGGTGCGACGGGTATTGCAGAATCCAGTGCTGCCTTCACGGGGATGTCTCCCCCATCCAGACCGCTCAGTCGAGAAGAGCTCTACGGCGTTCAGGGTCCTCAACAACCCGTCGGTCAACCCAGGTGAGAAACGTCTCGGAACGATCCTCGATGCATGTCGACTCTCGTCGGAGGATCTTCAGGTGATTCTTGGGGTTTCGTTTCTGAAGGCCTCGACCGTTCTCCCCGGACGAGATGGGACGGCACGAAATCTTCACCACCTCAGGGACTCACAAGCCTCTCCAGATGCCTTCCACCAGGCCTTACGAGGTACGATCCCCCACACATTTCACAGGGCTCTCCGTTGAATGAAGACAGAGCTTCTCACGACTGCTTTCCTATGGACAGGGATCGGGGATGATGGAGGATGCAAGTCAGCTTCCCACTCCTGGGATGTCGCAGGGACCTGGATTCGTACAAAGGCAGCAGCAACAGCAGCAACAACAGCAGCAGCAACAGCAGCAACAGCAGCAGCAGCAGCAACAACAGCAGCAGCAACAGCAGCTACAGCAGCAGCAACTACAGCAGCAGCAGCTACAGCAGCAGCAGTTACAGCAGCAGCAGCTACAGCAGCAGCAGCTACAGCAGCAGCAGCTACAGCAGCAGCAGCTACAGCAGCAGCAGCTACAGCAGCAGCAGCTACAGCAGCAGCAGCTGCAACAGCAACAAGCCAAAAACACGCTCTCTCTGCAACCCGTATGACACACTTTTTAAAACAGACCTATTGTGGTGACTTCGTTGGATCTTTGACGCCTCTGATCTTCTTTGACAAGGCTCAGGTTAGGAAAGGGCCAATGAAAGGGAAACCAGAAACGGGGGAATGGTCACCTCTCATGGATTTGTCCCCCATCATGGACGTGTCTCCGTCGCTGGAAGCGGCCGAGCAAGAAATCATGCAGCATTTCAGGGTAAATCTTCTCGACTTCATAAACCAGACACGGGGAGGAAGGAATGTTCATGGTGGAGTTTTCCGTGTTGCAGGCCGAGGGAGGTCAGGGGAGAGGGATGACATGGAAAGGGTTCCCTGCGACATCTCGATCGGGCACGTCGACGACGACTACCGTACCTGTCACGACGTCTGCAACCGGTGGAACGAGCAGCACCATATCAGGAATGTTGACCGATTTCTCCAGAGCCCTAAGTGAGCACTGACATCTCGTGTCGATCGCCTTTGGTAAACGAGTAGATACAAAATGACCGCGGTTTCTTTTGTCCTTAAACTTTAGGATTGGGAGGTTCGAAGCAGGACGAAGGGAAGCAGCAACAACAGCAATCGATACCGAAGCAAGGCCTTCCATGGACCCAAGCGGGACTAGCATCTCAGCCATATCAGCAGCCTTCCACTGTATCAAGCACATATCCCATGAATCAACCGAACGTGCCGAATCGAATGCCTCAGACTAACCACAACAGCCAACCAGGAAAGATGATGCAGCCCTTCCAAGGACAATATGCCCAACCGGGATCTTTCTCTTCGGTCGTTCCTCAACAACGGTTTACCTCGTCACAGCAGGCACAACAGATGCAACCACAACAGATGCAACAGCAACAGATGCAACCACAGCAAATGCAATTGCAACAGATGCAACCCCAACAAATGCAGTCACAACAGATGCAACCTCCTTACGATCGGCAACAAGTGCAGCCCTCTATGGGGTACTCTCAGCAAGGAACACAGATGATGAAGCAACCGCAACAGACACAGCAGATGACCGGTGCTCCTCAATACGTTCAAGCTGGTCAAGAACAGCGTTCCCCGGGAGTGCAGTCAGTCATACCGATGCAACAACAGCAGTATGTGTCACAGCAACAGCCACCTCCTCCGTACAGTCAGCAGCAACAACAGTACTCCACAAATCCCCAAAGTTACCCTCAGACTTCAACCTACGGTCAAGCTCAGCAATATCCACAATCCACAATGAATCAGATGCAGCAACCCTCGCAAACTCAATACAACCAAGTGCAACAGCCTCACCCCTACAATCAAGTGCAACCTCCATACGGCACGTCGCAGGAATCGTACGCCACTCTGCAGCAGCAGCAGCAACAACCGCCTTACGCCTCGATGCAGCAGGTTCGATATCCGCAGCAGCAACAACAACAAAATCAACAATTGCCCTCGAGTCAAGTACAGCAACAGTATGCACAAGTTCGACCGACGGCTTACGGTCTGCAACAGCAATTGCAACCGGAACTTCAACGAAGCCAAGTACCTCCACTGCAGGCACAACCGGCTCTATCTCAGGCTCAAATCTTTCCTCAGCAACAGCAGCAACAGAAGGGATTCCCAGCCCCTCTTCAGCAACCTCCTCTGTGCCAACAACCGTACCAGCAACTCCAATCACAGCTATTCCAACAACCTTCTGCCCTTCAATCGCAGCAAAGAACACCTCTTCCGGGAGTATTCCAGATGGATCCAAATGTGTTATCAGGCCAGCTACCAGGGAGGCGATCGCAACTACAATGGCTTCCTGGTTCCCAATCCAAAAGAGAGCTTCCGTTCCAACCTGAAGGGGCAGCATCATCCAGTAGGTTTTTTGTTATTATTATCTGTTGAATGACTTTCAGTAATTTTGCTTAAATGAATGTTGACTTCTCGTCACAGTTCCCTTGACGATACTGAGACCTCCGAGTTCGTCGACGCGATCCACCTCTCCGATCCCAGCTGCAGCAACCATACAACAGGCACAACTGGCTTCGTCACAGATCAAGTTCGTGTAAACGTACCTCAAACTATTGGGTCATTCCACGATAAAAGATGGGACATCCAAGAGCACAATTGGATAAGAAAATTTTCTGAGTTTATGTTATGCAATAGGATGCATTCATATTATGTTCAAGTGAAGACAGATGGAGTGGCATTATCAACACATTGTATCACGCTCTTCCATTGGCAGCATTGACTGACATTTCTTCGATTCATAGTTACAGATGCGATGGAAAAGGGACCAAAAAGAGCCAAATTCGTTCCTTGATTTCTGTGAAAGTTTCCCTCGTGAATTTTTGCCTTAACAATGTTTCATGCTGAATGTCATGCAAACTAAAATGTACGCTTTGATTCCCCTTTGCAATTAATTCAAATTCAGGTTTTTAGGAGGATTCACTTTTAGGAGTAACGAACGAGACAGAAAGTAACAGATGGGATTTGTAGATTTGTCGATAATTCAACTGCATCTCTGGGGGAAATGTACCTTACTGCATGCAGAATGTGCTACATGATGTTAAGCGAGAGAGAGAGAGAGAGAGAGGGACTGGTTCGCTCTTTTGGACTGACCAGCGTTGCGCACGTGCGGCACCTATTCTCTTTCGTTTTGCTCCTCGTCAGGTTGTGGATAAAATCGCTGAAATATTACCCAGTAATGAACATTTTCACCAGAATTTTGAGCTATTCGATTCCTATGCTCAGCAAAATGCCTTATTCCAGTGCCTTCAAAGGAATCTCAACTAATACCTATATTCCGCAGTTCTGATGCTTGCGAATGACATTTGCTTTGTTGATTTTCTTGCATATTTACATTTTTACTAAGGGTTGAAACGGAATGACCCTGTTTCTAATTGGTTTCATCTTGTCTTTTAATTGCCGAATGCGTGAATTTGCACACAGGTCGGGGACGATCCCAGTGTCGGTGGTTGCTGCCGATTCCATCGACCCCGTTCAAGCCTTCAATCAACTGTCCCTACTGACCGGTCTGTTATCGCCGAGTGATGACTCGAATCGGCGAATGAATAATGAGAGGTGAAAAAAGCGTTTGGAATGACTGCAGGTACTCCAGGCACACCGGGGAGCCTGCCAGGTGATTCCTCGGACACCCTCAGCGAAACGGACTCCCAGAAGAGCCTGCGTTCCCGGAGACGACTTCCCAACATTCCTCCGGACCAAGAGGCCATTCCCCTTCCGACTTCACGCAAGAAGGAGCGGATCAACGATCGCCTCTTAAGGTGAGAGAGCTGTTGCCAGTTCAAGTGCTCCGTTCAGACGGAGCAGGTGCCCCCTTCCTCAGGATTCATTAAAACCGCGTCGCCGTTTCAGATCGAGAGGCGCGCGCGTCGGCATCCTCACGAGAAACACGTCGAGCGAAACCAACATCCATCGAATGGTGCAGTCGAGGTACGACACCCCCCTATCAAGGCCTGGATCTGCCCTGGCCATGCTGCAAGGCGAGCATATTTTCTTTTCCCTTCGATACCTTTGAAAAGCAACGAGACGAGATGTTACGAAACGAGTACGTGCATGACAGGTGCTACGGTGGCGAGCAGCAGCGGACTGAAAGGAGACGCTCTGTCGTCCAGGATCCTGGACGATCCGTTCCGACGCTCCCTCGCCGCGTGTCTTCCCCCCGACCTCCACCATCTCCTGGACCCTTCCCCTAACAAATCCTCGGTGAGTGGATGCCGCCGTCGAAGACGCTCGCAATGGGACCTCGGTTTTTGAGGTGATGCCACGGTTCTCATTCCAGCTGTCTGCCTCCCTACAGAACATCAAGGCCCAAATGAGAGACGAATTGAGGACGACACCCGGTGACCGCTGGAAGAGTCTCGATAGCCTCGAACAGATCAAACAAGAAAGGTAAGAGCCTACCGAGAATCGTCATCGTGCTGCATGCATTTTGGAATCTCATTGGAGAATCCTCATTAGGTTGGACGTTTCGAGACGTCTCGGAGGTTTACCGGCGTCTCCCCTTGCTAGCAGACGGTTCCGGAGTTACCGCCGCCAGCTTTCGGATCCTCGAATCTACACCGAGGATTTCACGTCGTCCTATGCCAAGGTGAATTACCGTGTTCCACGCGAGTGCACGATCGACCTCGTCCTGCTAGTGCATGATGCTTTCTTCGACTTCCCAGAATCCCGGTGGTTATTTGGCTGGTCGTATGAAGGCTCTCGAATACGAATCCATGGACGAGAGACTGAGAAAGCCCTACGGAGTCAGGTCTCTACATCGACGAAGCCCTGGCTACGGCTTACTGCGAGAAACGAGCATTTCTTCGGCGGCTCCCATCTCGGGGTTCGAATCCGACGACGAATTCTTCTCGCGGAGATATCGCTATCCGGGAACGAGGTCGGTTTCGCGTCCCGACGGTTACGTGTCTTTGGCATGCTCTCTGCGTCCTTCTGTCGTACTGAAAGGTTTTCTGTCCTTATAGACCGACTCTAGTGAGAAGAAACAGCGAAGGAGCGAGAGAGGAAATGTGGGGCTGGATGAGCGAAGGGGAAAGCTCCTCGTTTTCTCCTCGGAGATACCGCCGATCGCGTCAGCCCCGCTCTTGGCATCCCAGTCCATACGGCAGCGACGAGGACGAAGAGGAGGAAGACCTGTTGAGCCGGGAGGAAAAGAAGTCGCGTATTAAAGCGGAGATCGCGCGCAGGCGCAGACAGTTGGCCGACACCCAGCGGCTCCACGCGGAGCTGAGCCGCTTGGAGCGGCTCCGCGGAAGCCGGACCGGTGCCGAGAGCGGATCTTCCTACGGCGGCGGAGGCGTGCTTCGGTCTCTGGATGAAATCCTACGCGAAGGTTCCAGCTTGAGTTATCTTACCGCCGACCCGCCACCGGGTCCGTCTCCGCCGTCTCCTTCCGGCTACCGGTACCCGCAGTACGTGTCCAGCGAAGAGGACCAGAGCATGGAACGGCTAGCATCCACGTTCCGAAGCGAGGATTACACGTCGTCCCTATACCAGAGACTGAGTGACTTTTCGCCGATGAGTGACGGCGGCGGAGAGGCGCCTCCACCCCCGATCTTGGAGAGGAGACAGCCGTTGCAGCACCGTACAGGCAAGTATGAGCCACCCGTCAGCAGACAGCTACGATTCAAGTGATCCTTCGAGGCTCTTGCCCCTTACCCGTGGCTGACGAGTGGAGAATCCATTATAAACCTACCTTCATCGTAGATCCCAGTCGTCTCTCTTTCACTAATATCTGCGTAATGGCATGGAAGACTCTTCGTCTTAACTGGCTGAATCTACTCAAACGTCGAACACGTCAAGATCACCAGATTATAACATACTATAAATGCTCACTCTCGAATTCTTCCATGTGAAATGAATGCCCATCACTTCTCTCAGAAATTGACTCATTGATCATGATTATAACATGATTACATCAGATTACATAAGAAACATTAAATGCTCATTCTGGAATTATTCCTAGCATAAGATATGCCATGCCCACCATTCTCTGGGAAAGCTATGCAAGCATTCAACAAGTCAAGCTTATCCGATTCAAGTATACCATATGCTCACTGGAAACTTCCCATAATAGGACTTTCCCACCTTTTCAGAGAAGTCATCTCCTTGGGTCAGTTTAGATGTAGAACAACATATACCAGGCTTGTTAAACTTGTTTTCATCTGATAACATCATGAGACTCCATGAGAATGAGACCGACTCGATTCCACGCATTTAAGCTTCTCGTGTAATCGTATGAAATTGAAGACGTCTGATGTGTGTCACCCACAATTTTAAAGCTTGACTGCATTGTTGATGTTCTTTGGTGCTCAAACCCATTCAAGAAACCAATTTTCCTCATCTGCTCATGGAGCCACGTTATCGGAAGACAGACGCTGAATGGAGCAATATCGTTCTGTAGCCTGCCAGTAGTGCTTTCCACTTCCTGGTATCGGTCAGAATCCTTGGAAAGGATTATTTTATTGCTTGGATATAACCTCGACACATTGTTTGTTGTTACAGGGACTCTTCCTTTGATGGTTGACTTGCGTTTTCGTACCTGATGTTGGCACAATGCAGAGCTTCTCATTTCCTGTGTGTCTGTGGTAAAGTGTGTTTTTTAAATGCATATTGCCTATCTCTATCTCTGTCTCTTTCATCTCCTCAGTGCCTTATTGTGGGTTCAGTCTCCTCGTCGTGTTCAGTTCCTTGTGCTGAGGATCCTATGTATCTGTACACTTGGCATCATCACCCTTTTGGCCAAATTAATTACTTCCAGGCAAATTTCTAACGTCCGACAATACTTGTTGCTAAAGAAAGCTCAACGGTATGGAGTCGCATACGCATAAGATGAAAATGAGAAATCCATGGATTCAGTCGGTAGATGATGATGCCAAGAACTCACCAGAACATTTGGTGAAATCTTAACCATCATTTTGGTTTCCTTGCCTCTGTCCCCGTTGAAAAGTGTCTGCATGAGCTGCTGCTTCACAGATTCTATTAAAGACTGCATTTCCTCTTCCTGCTTGAGTGTTTCATTGTGTGTGAGTGTGGATAAGGAAAACCACATCCAAGCACGGCTGTGGTGGTGGTCAAATGGTAATTCCTACCTCTTTCCTGCTTCCTTTCCTCCTCTCACTTTCTGCACGCTTTAGATGCAATGTTTTCCTATCCTTGCTCATTTGCCGTACAAGCAGCTACGATGAACTATAGGACCCCCCGTGTCCATCTGGAATTCTGCACTTAGACCGCATGGAGTCCCTTGTTCGTACAGATACATAAAGGCATGTTATATTACATGCGTACGTGATACATGCTCACCGAGTGACAACATGATAGAAAAGTACTAATATGTCAAAAAAGCTCCCGAGTGACAGAATATCCATCTCACCCATCGCAAACTGAATTGGCTTCTGCTCCAGAAGACTGTCGAAAAGACGTATGCACTTGCCTGGAATCCCAAAAGGAAAAGGAAATAAAATTCCAGAGTAGTTCAAGAAAAGAAAGTATATGTGAACCCAGTTCGTTCCGACATACTTCAGACATTTTTGTGGCTTTGAAAAATTGTGACGGTCACGACGAATGCTTGCAGTGCCTGGAAGACGAAGGGTGAAACCGCTGATGATTCCTTCGTCCATGTCCTTGCCGACGTCTCAAAAGTACGATGAATTGTACGGGACGCTGTCGGGACGATCGAGGAAACCTTCACCCGGGTCGGAGGGAAACGTGTTGAGCCAAGAACACACCCGGAAAGTCCAAGTAAGAACGTAAGATCCGATCCCTTCCTCTCTCGGCATGCCGTTGTGAAAATGTTTTTGTCCCCCCCCCCCCCCGTTCCCGTTCGCGTTCGTGCGAACACTGAAACTTCGTCGTGTCATGCCCCTTTCCCATTCTGTGAGCCGCCCAAACGAGCTTCACTGTCGAGATGACTTCCTGAACTTTCTGCCTGGTGATCCCATCTTTCGTTCTCTCTTAGGCATCCGATTTACAGTACTCAGAAGATACGTCACAGCTTCCTATAAAGCGAGTTCTCCTCACCAAAGATTCCAGAGATAAACTTTCCGGAGGTAAGCCTCTCGAACTCCGACGAAATCCCTGTCAGTGCGATGCATTGGGGTCGATGATGTCCCGTTGAACGTGATGCAGGTCGGGCGTGGGGGATGCGTATCGAAGGGGGAAAACACATGGGGCACGGATCTTCCTTTACCACTGCTGCCGTGGTCCACAAAATCGATCCTGGCGGTGTCATCGAGACCTTGGGAGAAGTTCACAAGGGTCAGCACCCACGAAAGACCGTCTCTTTTCTTTGCATTTTTGAAAACTCTTGAAGAACGGTGGCTTTCGTGAACTCAGGTGATATCGTGTTGGAGTGGAATGGAGTCTCTCTGGTGGGAAAATCACACGAGGCAGTGACCCAGATCGTGTCTCAGCCGGCCGAAGAGGTGGAGGTTCTCATTCAATGGTCAGTTCATACTTATTTGCCAGACTCAAGTCAGTCGTGTCATTTTTTTTCCTAATCACTGCTGAGGATCTCTGGAATTTCAGGAAGTCTTTCCCTTTTAAGATTCCTATTTTCTTTTGAATGCTCAAGAAGATTTTGACTTTTCTGTGCAATTATACTCAACAGCATAGAATGCATCAGAATTTCAGTTAATTTTTGTGCGTTAGAGCCAGAGATTTAAGTGACACGTGTCCATTGATGACATCACAAACGGACTCTTTAAATGTCGTTGGAAAGAGTAGAATTCATTTCTGCTTGGCCCATCCATCATGAGTGAAAGGCTAAAAGTGTTCTATGGAGCAAATGTGTGCCTGATCCGGTCACTTTGGTAACGGAACAGACTGACCGGACCGGATGAGTATTCTGGTTGCTCAAAAATCGAGGAGGCGTAATCCAGGATCCATGGCTCCATGCACGCGTCACGCATCAGGGAATTCCTCATAATGGCCATTTGCCAAGAAAAAAGCTGGGAATCAGTTCTACGCAGAGCTAGAGAAGCCTCTGTTGGACTGGTTCATTCTGACATCCAAGTCAATTTCCTCATCGATATCTGTTCTCTGAAGTTAAAGTACTTCCAAGAAATAGGTCACAGTTACCCCATTTTATGGGATGCTTTAACTAATTTTTTTTTTATCCGCAGAACTCATAGCCAAAACAATGTAATCCAAGAACATGATTACAAGATCATTCACCGTATCAGGTTTCTAACGAGCTTTCCTTCGATCAGCACACATGGAGATCGGGTGCCACAGGAGAACGGACAAAAATCTGAGGAATACGAGGAAGAACCTGTCCGATCAACTGGTGAGATTTCACATTATGAATTTTGTCATGGAGCAAATAAAAAAAAACTATGTTTGCAGGTCGAAGTGATAAAGGAGGTATTCTGCAACTGTCACCAACAATGGAAGAAGATTGCTCAGCTGATAGTTCAGGTACTATGGTCTCGCCGATGGAGACATCAAAGGTTTGCCTCTGCTGTCATCTATTCCGTTTCCATTAAAAGTTCTCTCTCTGATAAGATTAACATATTCGGTTGTGTTTTTTTGCCGTAGGAACTTCCTTTAGGGAAATTGGAGGTGCAGATTTGCCATGACGTACGGGCATCGATTCTTTACGTAACAATCCTCAGAGGAATAGGTCTCCTGGTGTATCGAAGTGATGGAGACACGAGGCCTGACCCATTTGTCAAATGCCAATTACTTCCTGGTCATGCGTATGTTCTGACTCGTCATTCTTCTGATGCACGGGATACAACGGTTTCACGCACAATTGTTTATTGGAAATGTATTATGACGATAGGGTGGAGAATGAGCGAAGAACGAGGTGCCTCCAGAGAAACAGCACTCCGGTATGGAATCAAACCATGGTATACCCACATATCACCACGGCTGACCTTCGACACTACAAACTGATCATTAGTGCTTGGAGTTTTGAGGTGGGAAGAAGGAAGAAGTTCCTCGGACAGATCCTCATACGACTCAACGGTGAACGACTTTTCCGTAGTTTCGTTTGTCAACCTACTTATAGTAAAGAAATTAAGAAATCGAATGCGATGATGTTGAAGATGGGAGGCTATCAGATGAAGAGCCTCGCTGGTACCAGCTGAGAGACCGAGCAACTGGGATCCAAGAAGGAGCGGAGGCAGCAACAGCAGGAGCAGGAGAAGGAACAAGTGGACAAAATAGGATGCCAGAATCTGGATCTGGATCCGCCCCACAGGGTAGGCGGTCCCGGGCCATGTCACTACGGAAAATTATTTCCCAATACACCAAGACAAACTGAGAGCATGACAGCGCTGTTTTTTTTTAAATTGGGCATGGCTGGTTCTTTGCAGCCAAAAGAGGCAGTGCGAGATTTAGCAATTTAGTTCCCCAAGTGTTGCGTCAAGAACGAGGGCTGCGCCTAACAGGTTCCGAACCACCTTGTGAGTTCACACTACTCAGCTAACAAATTTTTGTTATTTCAGCCTGAAAAAAGTTTTGACTTAGAAGGGTCATCTACTCCCCTTTCCAATGCAATCTTGTTGGGTTTATACGGGTAACTTTTCACCTCATTTTTATTCATCACCTCACTTTCCTGTACCTGGGTCTTTGTCGTGGTGTGTCGTCATGACTGTGGATAGGGCCACACCATGGTAACCGATATAAGTCCCACCGAGCCCCAATCTTCCCTTCGAAACACATCTCGGCCCACCCTCTGTTGCCTGCAGGCTGCAGGGCAAACACCTGCACCCTTTTGTGAAATCGCTTCTGTCTTCGTCATATCTCTCTCTGCTTGTTGGTCATTGTAACTGTTCTTTTGCTATGATTGTTGGAAATAAACAGAGACTTGTTGTTTTGCTACGATTTCTATCGTTGTCCTTCTCCTGCATGTGGGGATCTATCTGTTGTCAACAAAAGACGAAGTGTGTCACATCCTTCTGTCTCTCTGTGGCCTGATTGTCCTGTTTGGTGTGCTTTCATTGTCATTCCCCTCGAGTGAAGAAATGAAAATGATATAGTAATACAGTTTCATTATATTCGTTCCTAGTACACCATGAAGTTGGAAAAATCAAGACAAGATATCTAAAATCAGCTTTAAAGAAAATTTAGTTGAAAGGGAACTAGGATGTATGAATATGTACGGATGAATCAACCACATAAAGACTCCTCCCAGTCCATGACCTGCAAAATCAAAGAAAATCTAATTAAAATCTTGCTTCTGGTGAGGAAGAAGAATAAGTCAATGTATAATTTTAACTTTTTATGTCTAAACAATGTACTGAAATGATAATAAGGAAAAGGAAAAGGAATCTTGATGAACAAACCTTGAGCATGCGTCTGATGACGACGGTTAGGGATCCGACAGCAAAGAAAAGGAGATATCTTCCAACCAGGGAGGTGGGGGTATTTCCTCTTCTTCGTCAGACTTCTCGATCGACGCACTTTCTGCGGCTCGTACGGTGGGTACCTCATGCTAGAATATTAATAATTCCACCAACAGTGTCATCTCCCAAATTGTTTCCCTTTTTTTTTGGTTGGAGGAGAGGGATTGCACCTGCCAAGATCTTCGGCAAGGCGATTATGGTCCCTCTGAAGGATACTCTTCTTGCGTGAAAAGGTCTCAAACGTGGCTCGACCATGATATGCTCCCATCACGCTCGTCCCGACTCCACCAAATTGCAAGGAATCCGTGGCAACACCACATAATCTTCCGTATGACGTGTGGTCAGATACCTGAGTCCAAGAGGTTCTTTGTTATATTATGAGGCAATTGTGGGTTACGTTGCCTTGGTGCATAGTTCTTGTGCATGAGGAGGTAAACTTGAATATTTTTATGTGAATTATTTATGTAGTAAGTTGCACTTACTATATACATTTATCTACTCAGGATAATGGGTTCAAAAATAAAAATGGAAGCAGAACACGATGATTTGGCGTTGTGATTTTTGGCCATAGTTATTGCACAATGAAAAATATTAAAATTTTCATGATGTCATACATTTGTATGAAGCAATGGCAAGAAGAAACTGAAAAAGAAGAAATAAAACTTAAGATCGGGTCTATTATCCTGGATAAAAATTGGGTGGAAATATTGGAAGGATCTGGAATGGAATACCGAGAGCTCTGTGCATGCAAGAAATATGATGATTGGAAGCTTCATGACGACTGTCATCAACCAACAAAGAGACCATCACTATTGGCTAATACAGAGTCCCTTGTTTTTAATTCTCAATCTATCTACTTCTAATGAATTTCATTTTTACCCATAACCGTCAAAACTCTGCAAAGATTGGGATGAATTGTGACGATGTCCATATTTTGTTGCGCTTGGTGTTTAAATCCAATTTTAAACCCTTCTATGTCTAATTCATCTCTCAAAATGGGCAGATATAGACTGAAATTTTCAGGATATATTCACATCTTCGTTGTTCTTAAACTCGAATATTCTGAATGTTTCATGCTCAATCGGGATCGTGAAAAATAATAATGATAAACTTTCCTATATGGATAGATGACTTCCATTTGATTCTTGGGTTCCGTTTATAGTTAGCCAGTTGGGAAATCTTATCTCCATAAGGATGGCTTTATGGCTGATTTTGGTATGATTGCGTTAAAATATATGCTGCTTTTTGTCTGAACAGTAACAGCATTGACGTTGATGGGGGAGAGAATCAAGTCTTTCAAGGACCATCTCAATTTCTTTCACGCCCTGAGACTTGAACGGTGTACTTTCATTCCCAAGGGAGAATGTTCACAATGGTTGAAAGCCAGGGGAATTCAGGATTGGATATGCCCTAGTCTTACCAAGGGTTGTGCGATGTGGGTTTAAAAGGGAATGATATCGCACGAAGCTACAATATCGCCAATCCAATAAGCCAGAATTGGAAAGGCGACAAAAAATGCTTGGAGCCTGAAACTGAGAAAAGGAGTTCACATACGATGAAAGGAACACTGGTGATTTTTGCTCGTGACAAGGTCATGCATGATCTTGGGAATTAGCAGTGGTGATACCTGTCTAATTTCTCCCCGTTTTGTTATAGAAGCCTCATATTGGGAAGTTGGGATAGTGCCACATGGCGATGCATACCACCTCCCACCTGAGCTGCAAAGGCCTAAAGGGTAGGGAGCCAGGAAACCTTCCCCGCTTAGTTTTCCTTTCGTCAAGCTTGTGCCATGTAGGTCTAGTAATTCGAGGAAATGGCTCAAGCTTGAGTGGGACTACCATGTCTAGGTTTCCTTCATCGATCATCCAGCCTTACCATCAGCAATCAGCCATAATCAGTCATGTATGCATACAAGAGTAATGCAGTATAGATTTGGAAAACAATATTGCGATAAATACATATTCCCGACAGAATCGATATCAATAGATACCGCTATATCGCGATAATCGGCACAGTCTTAGTCTTACCTTGTGAAGTGTGCAAGTGCATTGCAGAGTTGAATTTCGTCATCTTCGAGGAGACTCTTGAGCTGCCGCAGCTGCTCCTTTCGGAACTCCACATCTCTCTCTCGTTTATCCGAGCTATATGCTTCTCTCAGCTCCCTTAATGACTATGGGAAAAAATGCACACTAGAAAATGGCTTTCTTTTTTCTTATCTTACAGGCATTTCGAGAAATTTCCTTTGATGGTCTTTCTTGCTTCCGAATTTTTTCTAATCGCTTGTGAAAATAGTTGAATTTTAGAGACATCCCAGGGACAACAAAATATCATAACAATAAGGATATCCTAAACTTGTTTCAACAACCGCTAGAGACATGTATTAATAAAAAGCTAAATGCATGACGTTCAGCGACGTCTCAGGCTAATTTAAATATGTTGGTTTGAGGAAATCCCAAGGGACTTTCAACACTTACAGAACTTCCAAATACAGGCGTATTTATAGGATTGTACAGTACTGAATTTAGCCATGTTTGGAAACAGTTCAGTCCGTATCATGTTTTGGCCATTCTTAATAAATATGGAACTACGTATGGTTCATATTCAGACCCCCATATATGGGGGTCATTTTAGCATTCGTTCGCGCCTTTATGAGCGCCTTCCCTAAGGTCCAGTTGCTCGACATCAAACGAACTCGCTCCGCAGGCTTTGTCCTCAGCCTTGCGAAATCTTCGGACATTGCTCGCGTCGCCAGCAAATGGCCCGAATCGGCGGAGAAGCCTTCCCTGCGCGAGCTAGGATCCCGCTTTGCAAATTCGTCATTAGAGGCGTGGACCTCCAAGAAGACACGAGCGTCATTAGAGACGTTCTCGCCCTTGAATATGGAATTTCGTTCATAGAGAACGGAATCACCAGAATGCGTAAAACCAAAACAGGCGCGCTTCTCTCGCTTCT